>JAVYIG010000049.1:0-43863 GCA_035222895.1 Strongylocentrotus droebachiensis | reverse complement strand
TTTATTTATCTTAACTACATGTATTAATATATCATTATTTATTATTAATTATTAAATGTTTTTCATTTTTATCTATTTCTTTATGTTTGACACGGCCCCACCAGAATCCAGTTGTGTCACCTTTTGGGCTTTTACCTTGTTTAAATATATAAATTCAATTCAATTCAATTTAACAAACATACAGACAAACAAAAGACAGCAATACAAAATAGAATTGTTAAAAACCTAAGAAAACAAAGGCAACAAGTATTTAAAAAAAATAGAAAATATCGTATTACATTTGACAAAAATTAGTACAGTATTATCACTCAAGACAGGATATTGGTCATCGAAAGGCATTGTTTATATCAAAACTTGAAATAAAAAATGGATCAAAGCCAAGAATATCAGCCACACGCTGTAAAGTAACCGTTTAACATCGTTTCTTTAACTAATGAAATACCTAAGCATAAAATCTATTTGATTAAATCAATGGGTGTTTTTTCTCCCCGGGATTTTCCATTAAAGTGTCCTTCCTCTTGAAAACTAAGTATCAAAGTTCCTTGTTTGCTCAATATTAAGCACCGTCATTTCCTTAACTATTACAGACCGCCCATTTAAAGTAATTGCATTGTCTTTTTTTTTCAATGATCGTGTGATATAATTACCAACCTGATCACATAGCTTAACCAACGCTTCATTTCATTTTGCATCTCACGTTGTTTCACAATCTCGACTCTTGTCTCATTTTGAAATAATACCTGAACTTAAAGCATCTTTGACTCCGCTTTGACAGGATTTATTCCTAAAATAATACACGCCAAGATGAGGAAAGAGGAAAAATGTTGATCAGGGTCATCAGAGAGAAAAAGGACGATTTGATGGGAACAATCTTGAAACAATTCTACTGATGAAGGATCTAGTTTTAGACTAGCCTTAATTCTCTGCCGAGAACCGAGTCACTGGACTGCAATCTTACATAGGTGTATCATGTTCATAGACACTGCACATTTGGCGAAAGGAAATTAGATGCTTGTTTCAAAAGTCAAAGAAGAATGACAAAGCTGGAAATGAGTCAATGAAATGGTGTTACAGAGAACTTAGACTTAAAAGCGCGTACCATATAGGACAAATGAACGAAAAGAACACCGAGAGACAGTCAAAAGCACATTTGTAGGAACTCCCGACTTTTCATTCCAGCGGATATCTCTCTGATAAAGTTAAGAAATTGGCCTATCGACCTTCTTGGGAAGCGAAACAAGGCCATCCAGTCAACTCCTGTAGCAGCTTGGTTGGACAAAGGTAGAAATGGTACTTAAATCACTCCAACTTTAATACATCAAGTGGTGATATTCTAGGTATGTGATGCAAATATACTTTCTTAACAGTCAACTAAAAAAAAAAACACATTTCGAGAAGGCATCAAACACGGTTTCAACAGCAGCCTCTAAGACTTCACCGTTCTACCTTGTATATTTCTCTATACGATAGGCCTGGGCTGTATTTTAAGAACAAAGAGGCTGATTCGTCGTAATCATCTTTAGGGACCAAGTACTACTTCGACTTTCCTTCAGTTTTGTCTGTTGGTTGGAACTCACGATGGCTGTGTATGCTCACGCAATAAGCTTCGTAGTACTGTGTGGATTCACTTTTCTATATGGTGTGGTGATGGAGCACCCCAGCATAACTCTCAATCATACGTGCTCGGAAAACTCTAGTGACCATAGCGCCAATTGCTCATATCGCGGACTTACATCGGTTCCCAAGAATCTTCCACACGACCTGCGTTCCCTCAACGTTTCGAATAATAACATCTCTATGCTCCTCGACAAATCGTTCGTGAACTATACACAGTTAGAAACTGTAGACGCTAGTTATAACTCCATCTACCTCATTGAGAATGAAACATTTCATGCTCTCCTGCTACTTAAGGTATTAATGCTCCATCGCAACAGTATCAGTGTCCTACCTATTTCCCTCCTGGAGAAGAATGTTCACCTATCCTTGATAATCCTACATCACAATAGACTCAAGGGAATTCCTCGCATCTTTGGAAACAATCTGCAAGCTAATCAGTTTGCAGAAGATGGGAAGGGCGCATGCGGATGTAAGAATTTGTCACGTTTTGATTTGTCTTTTAATGAAGTCAGTTCACTAGAGCAAGGAGATTTTCTAGCTTTACGTAATTGCTCCCTCGATGGATTCAACTTGAATCATAACGATATAAAGAGTCTCCCTCGTGCAGTTTTCACGGATTTACCAGCAGTACATTTACTCATCAATTATATATCATTGGCTGAATTCCACGCCGAGTCCTTTTTGGGTAACAAGGCAATAGTAAAAGCGACCATAACTGGGTCGAACATAAGTTCTATTGTACCGATGAATACATCGGAAATACCAAGAGATCTTTTCCCAGGTATAATAGAACTTTATCTCCAATACAACAAATTGATAACTATTCCAAAGTATGCCCTGGATGGTTTCGAAAAACTCCAGGTACTAGACATTGGATTCAATCATTTAGCTAGTCTTCATAACGAGTCATTTTGTGGATTGATGTCGCTGGTTAATTTGAGCCTGGGTCACAACGAAATTAAGTCGCTTCCACGAGGGTCTTTTGCTTGCGCCGAAAAGCTTGAGAGCATTGATTTATCACATAACGACATTTCTGTATTAGATCCTCAATGGTTCGACAGAAGCCACCGTCTCAGCACTTTGACATTCCATCAAAGCAACATTCATGATATCAAAACTATACCATGGAACGCAACAAATCTTCAGACTCTTATCTTAGCCAATAATAACCTTAACTCCGTGAACAGAAATACGTTTGTTGGTTTAAGAAATCTAAAATATATTGATTTCACCATGAATTATCCTCTCACAATATCCGTTGATGCTTTTGAAGAAAACATTTCTTTGGAAAAGATCATAATGCAAAATTTAGCCAAATTCACCATGACTGGTTCTTTTAGAAACATGCATCAACTAGTATTCCTCGATATGTCCTATCTTCATACTCGCTTAGAAATTACTTCCTGTGGCCAGTTTAGTCATACGTCGGCTCTGAGAACTCTAATCTTATCCAAAACTAAAATCATAGCCGAAGATCTAGTCCATTCTAAAAGCAATAGGTCACTGTTTTCAGGACTGGTTTCGTTGTACACCCTTGAACTGCAACATAACTCATTCTATGATTTCCGACAGGTTCCTAACGCATTTATTACACTTTGGAATCTTCGTGAGCTAGATCTGACTGACTGTCGCATACATATAATTGACTCGAGGATATTTAGGAATCTCACGTCACTAACAGTTCTCTCGTTGCGCTTTAACTCGATTAAAATCATTCCCGAGAAAGCTTTTCAGGATTTACATAATTTACGTACCCTGCGACTAAATTCCAACTCTATTTCAGTTATCGAGAAGCAATTATTTTCTAGAACTCCCAGTCTCCTGTGTCTATACCTCCATGATAATCAAATCTCCAAGATAGATCCTTTCACATTAATACCAACAAGTCTAAAGGTATTAATCATTGCAAACAATCCATTCACATGTACCTGCCAACTTGCGTGGTTCAGGGAATGGCTGGACAAGGTGAATACAACAATCTATCAGAGAAATGAGACTCGTTGCTCTAGTACTTCCTTAAAATCGCTAAATAATCAGACTATCTGGTCGTTCCATCCTGAAGATTACTGCGGAGTCAATATCTATCTTATTGTAGGTGTATCTTTGGCAATTGTGACCGTTCTGTCGCTAAGTGTCCTCGTGTACCAAAAGCGATGGTGGTTGAACCACAAACGATTTCTCTTAAAGTTGGCCATCCTTGGTTATCAAGAAATCATTGAAAATCAAGGTCCTGAGGACTACGAGTATCAGCTTAACCTCATGTTCCGTGAAGATGATGAGTGGTGGATTAACGATTGCATGAAGCCATTCCTGCAGGGGAGGATGCCACACCTGGAGCATATCGTTTTTGGGGATAGTGGTCTTCATCCAGGGTCTTTCTATTTAAACGCCATCTATGACGTCATCGAGAACAGCTACAAGACGGTGTTGTTGCTTAGCAACCAGTCAGTGGAGGATACCTGGTTCATGACCAAACTCCGTATGGCCGTGGAGCATATGAATGACACCAAGTTGGAGAAGATCATCCTCATATTTCTAGAGGACATCGATGATGACCACCTACCGTATCTTGTACGGCTGTTGCTGAGTCGGAACAAACCTTACTTGCTGTGGGTGGATGATGATGAAGATGGACAAGAATTCTTCTGGGCAAAGTTTGAGAAGAGCATGAGGGCTAACAGGGAAATGAATAATGTAATTCCAGTTTAGTAACATATTAAAAAACGTAGCGTATTACACTTTGTAAAAGATAGCGTGTCGTGACGCGTGGTTATAACTAGACGTGCGTTAAAGAAAACAAATCCTTGAGTCGAGATTAGTGTATATAATATGCTGGCGAATCCAACGTGACATGCGTCTTTATAGTTATGTTTGTCTCATACAATTTCAGTCAAAACTTTGAACATACTTGTAAGTTGTCAAGTGTTCAACTAGGAAGTATTGAAAAGAGCACACACTTCAACCCCCCCCCCCCCCCCCGCACCAAGATGATGTTTTATTTGTGGAAGTGAAGTAGTTCGTTCTTTGTCAAGAATATAAAGAGAACATCGTTAGGGTTAAAATGAGAATTTGACCCCAACACACGCATACACATCACATACACGCATGCACCTCCCAAACTCACACATACAGAGCATAACTTTGAAATAATATTTTCAGTTCTGTGGTCAGGTATAATCACTGCATGCTTCTAAAAAGATAATGTATATTGATTCGTAATCGAGGTAATAAAGATTTCTCTATGATTAACGAATTGAATAGAGAAACTGTATAATATCATTTTGGGTCTTTTCTGATAATGAAAAGGTATTATTTATTTTATTCATTTTAAAGACTTTATTTTCTGCAATCAAACAAATCAATAATTATACAACAAATATGGATAATTATATAAAACATAAGGTATGCAAACAATATACAAAATATAGAAACAAATGTATAATACATGAGTAAGAGTAAATGTATAATACATGAGTAAGAGTAAATGTATACGTTGGGCCATTGCGTGTATAAAGAAAGAAAGCAGAAGGTCGCCGTTATAAGCAAAAGCTTGAGTAGACGGTCAACCGAGCTAAGAAAAAAATGAGTTGTGAAATATTGGCAAAGTAACAAGAAGAGGGGGGCCATGATACTCAAATGATATATATTACAATTAAATGTGAATATAAACAGTTGGATTCAATATAAATAATTATAGAATTAGCATATGAATCTCATCTTTATAAGGCTACTAATTATACGATAATGATAGAAATAAGAGAGAAACTAAACAAAAACAAGGGTGCAAGTGGTGCGTGTGTGTGCAAGTGTCCTCATGCGCCAAAATGTTGAATCATCGGTATTACTATGTTAACGTCAGACCAAAATTTAATGTAGTTTCTAAAGTTTTACAAAGAACGCTTTATATATATTTTTTTATTTTTATCTTTATACATTATATTGTGAAATAATGTGTTTTTTTAGTGTAGCTTTAAATGAATAGAGAGATGTACACTGTTTAATATGTCTAGGGAGTGCATTCCAAATGTCTGGTCCGTGATATCTTATGGACTTATGCGCTAACAAAGTTTTAGGATTGTGTAAATGAAAATCAGTACAATTACGCGTTGGGTATGAGTGAACATGGGAATTAGGAATAAATACGTCATGAAAAAGAGGAAGTGAATTTTGTGTGTATTTAAACATACAGATTGCTGTTTGATATAAGTGCAAATCACTCACTTTTAAAAAGTTTAATCTATAAAAAAACGGATTTGTATGAGCTAAGCAATTAGAATGGGTACAAATCCTAAGTGCTCTTTTTTGCAAAAGAAAAATTATATTAATCTTAGTTATACTACAGTTCCCCCAAACTGTATTACAGTATGTAAAATAAGGTAACACTAATGCACTATATAATGTATAAAGTATTTTCTCGGGTACAAGGTCCCTCATTTTACCAATTACCCCAACTGCCCTTGAAATTGATGTTGTAATATTATTTACATGATTATTCCAAGTAAGCTTTGAATCCAAAGTTATACCTAAAAATTTTGTCGATTTCCTTTCAACTATAGAAATATTATCAATAACAATGTTTATAACCTGATCAAAGTGTGTTTGGGAAGCACAAAAATTTATAAAACATGTTTTATCTAAATTAAGGGACAATTTATTGCATTTAAACCATGTTGAGATTTTAACTAATTCATTATTGAGAGTATTAATTAGAGTATTCAAGCATTTATGAGAACAAAATATGTTAGTGTCATCTGCGAAAAGCACGTAAGTAAGAAGTGGTGATGACTTTACTATGTCATTAATATAAATTAGAAAAAGAAGGGGGCCTAAAATTGATCCTTGTGGAACACCACATAACACATTTAAGCTGGGGGAATTTACTGACTGAAATGAAACAAATTGCTTTCGATTAACTAAATAATTATTAAACCATTTTAAGGCTGTGCCTCGTATACCATAATGAGTAAGTTTTTGCAACAAAATGTTATGATTCATGGTGTCAAAAGCTTTTGACAGGTCCATAAATACCCCAATTATATGTTCTTTATTATTAAGTGTTTGAGTTATTTTATCACAAGATTGTATCAAAGCATAATCAGTAGAAAAACCTTTTCGAAATCCAAACTGATTGCAAATAAGAATATTATTTTCTTGTAAAAAAGAATAAAGACGTTTATAAACAATTTTTTCTAAAATCTTGGAAATGACCGGCAATAGCGAGATAGGGCGATAATTTTTAATTTGAGTTAAATCATCTTTTTTATAAATAGGAATCACTTTGGCTATCTTTAAGGAGTCCGGGAAAATGCCTGTCGAAAGTGATAAATTACAAATATGAACTAGGGGAGAGGCCAAACAATAAATAATTTTCTTTAATAAATACACACTTATTCCATCATAACTGCATGATCTACTCATCTTAAACGATCGAACTATCTCTAATATTTCATTTTCATTCACTGGAATAAAAAATAATGAATTTTCATTAGCATCAGATAAATAATCCTTAAAGTTTTCATTTGTGTGTATTGTTGAGGCTAAACGTGGACCTATATTAACAAAAAAGTTATTGAAAGCAGTAGCAATTGAATGAGGGTCCGTGATTTCATTACCATTTTCAACTATTATATCAGAGCATACTTTCTTTTTAGTTTTTAAGAGATCATTAATAGTTTGCCATAATACCTTTACATTCCCTTGGTTAGATTCTATTTTATTTGAATAATACCGTTTACGTGATACACGAATTAAAGTTGTTAATCTATTTCTATAATGCTTATATCTATCTTTATTCTGAGCAGTTGGTTTACGCAATGATATTTTATACAAACGATTGCGAGTTAAAATTGAACGCATTAACCCCTGAGTAATCCATGGCTGTTTTATACTTATATTATCTTTTTTTTTAATAAATGGCATATTCTTATCTATATAAAAAGAGAGTTTATGCAAAAAGTTTTGATATGACAAATTAGCATCTTCAACCGAGAATATCTCGCGCCATTGTTCTTTGGACAAATCAAAAATTAAAGAATCAATAGTTTGTTCTGTTTCTTTCCTCTTTTTAACGAAAATATTTTTCCTAGTTTTCTCACTAATGACATTATAGCATATAACAAAAATGGGTAGATGATCTGATATATCTGAGTACAAAATACCATTTAAATGTTCTGCATGTATGACACTTGAGAATATATTATCAATTAATGTTTCACTTACACTATCAATTCTAGTAGGTTTAGAAATATGGGGATAACAAGAATATAATAACATAGTATTATAAAATTTCAATATATTATTGTTTGTTTTATTAACTAAGTCAAAATTATAATCACCCATTAAATATATGTGTTTATTTTCCTGCGATATCTTATTCAAAACGGAATCTATTTGATTTATGAACGTATCTACATCACTAGTTGGTGGTCTATAAATAGTTCCTATTATCATATTTTTATTTTTACTCATACTAACTTCTATAAATAAACTTTCGGAACCTTCAATTTCTATATCAGTCCGAATTTTGAATATAAATGTATTATTTATGTATATGGCAACACCTCCTCCTCTACCATTCTTACGGTCTTTACGTATCATTTCATAATTAGAAAGATTAAACATTTCGGGTGAATTTTCATGTAACCACGTTTCTGTGATGCCAATGGCTGAAAAGGGAAAATTATTAATAGAGTCCATTAATATTTCAAAAGGAAGAAAAATTTTATTCAAACTTCGAGCATTCATATGAAATAGACTAAATTGATTACTAATGTTATTAGTTGGTCTTAAGGTAGATTGATCATGAATGCTATTAAAATCGAAATTAATCTTCTTATTAAATTCATTTATTGTATAATATTCACTATTGTGTTCAACTAAATTTTGGTCATCTATTAAAACATCAGGATTCATTTAATTTGAGTGACATATTAACATGGAGCGCGCGAGAGTGAAGGAGTGAAGGGTGAGCGTGCAGTGACAAAAAAGTGAACATATCAAAAAAACATAACTCTATATCCAAAAATAAAAAATACATAATTACAATATTGAGACTATTATCAACAAGTATCATGACCGCGGTGTCCTCAAGCAAGACTCCCGATTAATTATAACTTTTACAAGTTAATCTAAACACACATCAGTGCAAATATACAAAAATAACAAGATTGGACATAAACCTGTAAACAAAATCAGGTTCGAAAATAACCTGATTATTTACGTCTTACAAAAGATACAGATAATACTTAATGGAGCGATTTCAAAGTGTTATTATACATTCAAGAGAACACAAAATAAGCAGTCATTATTTATAAGATCTACACGTTTAAATGGTACACATTTGTAGTCAATTTAACAGGCAACAGACAGAAAGAAAAAAGAAAGACGTGCCCAAGAAAACAAAAATGTGTACAATACACAGCTATACAACCTAAATGTGGGTCGCTGGGGATTTCAAAACAAATAAAATGAGGGGTTACTTGCGTGTGCTCATTCATACATTAGGGACTTTTAGAAATGCACGTCAAGAGCTTTGACTGCAACGTGTGACGTCATTTTAAGGCACTGCGCCTGCGTCACGTGGTCTCAGTCGGCGATCGAGAATGCGTCAACCTTAATTTTCCTAAATCTAGTACATGCAATACATACATACATATTGACATTTATAAAGCGCCTTTACATGCTGAAATGTGTAGAACAGGTGTCACATGCACCTGTTCTACACATATTTACATATTAGCAGTGAAGGGATGTTCTTTTGTTGAGGGTAGAATGAGGAATGTCCTCTTTCTTTGTCCATGATGTTTATTGTGTTACTTCCTGCATGCATATCGTCGAGTGCAATCTAAAAGATTTCTAATTGTAGCCAACATGGGCAGTTAAGTACGTTGACACGCATGATCAGTCGGCGTACGTCGTGTTCTCGTTCACTCATTCTAAAAGTCCCTAATAACTCTGGAAGCGCCACGTTCGGAAAAAACACATCGCAATGGGCTGGCGGACATTGTTTGTGAACAATGCTCGCCACCCCAAAGCACCATGCCCTCCAAACGCCGCGCCGCTCCGAACTTACAACCCTAAACTCAAAATCGAATAAAGGAGCATTATTTTATGAACAAAAACGAATAAAGAAGGATTCAACGTATAGACCCACTTTCACATTATCTGCATATTAGCATACAGGAAAGGCTTGCCCAAGAAAGAATGGTTACACAGCTACATGTATACAACCTAGATGTGGGTCGCCGGGGATTTCAAATACAAAATTGAATGAGGGGTCACTAGTCTTGTATGTGTTCATTCATACAATAACATTAAAAGTACGAACTGGACAGCGTACAAGTATACTACCGGAATCAGAAAAAAGGCCACAATAAACACAACTACTTGTAATTATAGCCTGAAACTGTTTGCGAAGCTTAGGGAAGCGTCACAACCCCGGCGGTCAGAGCCGGATACCCCAGACCTCCTCCAACCGGTTGTTGTGACTTCTCCTGCCACTTGTAAACACCCATATGTAATCAGAAAACTGCAAATAACACTGTGCATGTATTCTTGTGCTGAACAAATAACAAATAACAATTATCCCTGGATCCTTGAAGGGATTATGGTCATAACAGAGCATATCAGAAGGGATTCTTTAAAACAGAATACCGGTAATTATTTTTCATTTATGCCCTCGCTCTAACATGAAATATGGAATAACAGTGATTGTAATAAAGACGTTTCAACAAAATCATGACATAAGTAAAGAAAGCCAACCATGTACTTATTTTGCATTTTTTCATTTCTTATTTTTGATTTATATGAAATCAATATAAAATATGATGAGCCAGACATAAACAATGAATGCGCCAATTAAAAACGATACTCATCATCCTACAGACCGGTAGGGATAGTGTCCGTCTAGTATCTCACGAGTAATGATACTAGAAAATAAGTAGATTTAATATTAATGTTCATGGTGTTCATATTTATGTCCAATAAATTAAAAACTTTAGACTTCATCAATTTTGACTAGGTGGTCATGTATGCATAATTGCCTAGAGGTCTATATAATTATATAACCGTTTCTTGAAATTATGAACTTGTAAATTTCAAGTAAAATCAGCCTCGACAAAAGAAAATGTTACGGCCATAATCATGAATTGAATTGTTTGAAATTGTCTTCTTTATCAAGAGTTATTTTATCAGGTTAACCCGTTGTCATCACTGACCTGACCAGAAGATCCATGGGTTCTGTGCACCTCCATTTCTGACTGCCTTCCTGGTTTGTAACAGAACTTTAGTTCCGACAACTTTGATCCTCGTTGATAGGTTTTTGTTTTTCCTCAGGTCGTATGCCACTGATGCCAATCTCCCCCTCTCTCGCTTCATTTTGGGAGGAAGATCGGTACGGATGCTGATGTTGCTAAACTGCGAAGAAGGGTCGTTTGCATCATTGCCTGGGGGTCCTGGTTGTCGGCGAGGTCGATGCTCGTAGGAATGAAGTAGCCGATCTCGGTCCATCATGCGACCAAATCTGATGATGATGGCAGGTGGTTGAGACCGCTGGGGCTGGAACTGAGAACCTTCACCATGTTCACGCCGGGGCTGAGGAAGACGGTGCGCGTTGACCATGGAAATCCTTGAAGCTTCCTCTCTGGATATGTTCAGCTGCTTGGAGAAGACTAGCTGAATCGTTTCGATCACGTTTTCGTTGGGATTGGTTGGAACAGGCACACCGTATACGAGCAAGTTCTGTTTCCTATTATGCATCTCCGCAAGTGTGACTTGGACCTCGAGTTCGTCGATTTTTTTCTCCAGTTGGGATCGCAATCGAGGCAAATCTTCCTTTTCGATTGAGATTAGTCGATCGGATGTTGTAGTGAGGCTTACTTCTATATCTGATACAGTTCTTTTTGTCACCTCAAGATCATGTTTTATCGCTGAAATATCATTAAAGGTAAAGACCAGTAATGGTCATGCGATTGCATTGTGAAAGAAACGTTGTGGAATCGATCAGAAAAGGTTGATCATCTAGCATCTAGCATCTGCAAGGTTCTGGAATCATCAAAATGATAAGAAATTTGGCCCATTCTTCGTAAAGTTACAAGCACTATACACAGAAAGATGTATATGGGACTACCCTATCTCTCTCACCAGACCATGAGAGAAATAAATTTACCAAATATATGAATTAGTAGGCAGTTTCCCGGCAAATTTTTTATCATCATGTATTAGTCAAAACATATTCTTTCACATGATTGGTAATGAGAGCTTCCATTTCATTTTTTGAAATTGGGGCGTTGCCAATACTGGTCTTTACCTTTAACAACACGATCGAGTTTGTTGTTTACTTGTGATGCCAGTTCACCGAACATTCGTTTCATTTCTGTCGTGAACGTATACAGTTCGCTGGGCAGTTGAGTGGATGGAACATGTACCGGCGATTGTGCACATTGACTGTGTTCGCTGATCCCATTCAGGTTAGCGCTTGTGTCGATTATGTCCGCAGAATCGAGCGGCTGGCTTGAATCTAGCCCTGCCGGTCGCCCGGCACGATTAACACCGCTGTCGTCCATTACGCTGCGAGGCGATATGGCGCCATTTATGATCTACTCTTGAAAAGAATTAATGAAGAATGCAGTCTAGACATTTGTATTAAGCGCTATATAAAAGCTTATTATTATTATTATTATTCGATATAAGAGCCAATTGAAATTTATTTAACAAACGTTCTTTTGCTCAGTGGTAGAGCACTGGTCTCGTAACCAGAAGGGGGCCAAAGGTTCGAAACCAAATCGATGCAAAGGTTTTACTCGTTGTCGATGTATGAAGTAAGATAAATAAAGGCCATCAAATGACGAAGTTATTCTATTTTTCTATCTCTCTCTCTCACACACACAGACACACCCTTCTCTATTGATCACCCCCTCTCTCTTATCCCTTTATGCTATGTGATGGGAGGAGGCAAATCGATTGCCTTCACATGAGAAAGAATAATGTTAGATGAAATGTATTGCAATGTACACACCCTATGAAGTTTCAGGATCGTCAGTCTCGATCCTGATGACAATACTTGGTTGCATAACAATTATGTAGCTTTCAATCTCCATTTTGTACAATAAGAAATTAAATCATGAAATTTACATTTCAACACGACAATCTGTACTCGTATTGCACTAATATTCATCTTGTTGTATACAATTTTATACATTTTTGTTTTCTTTCTTTAATAACTGTGTTTCCAATCATTGGATAATGTCATTTTGGAATTCTGGGTAAATCTATAAATTTTCACCCATGTCTCTAATCGCTGGTTATTTTATAAAATGTCAAATTATTTAATATCCATGTATTATATATATTTTATGTTTGACTTATTTTATTGTTATTCTGTATGTCAGGACCAATGTGAAAAACAGCTTTGTCATCATGTATTAATATTTTTGAATAAATGAATAGATCAGTCAATATTCCGTGTTGGTTTAACAGTACAACTTTTCCTGTAAAGAACTCTATTTTTGAGAATTTTTTTATAGTCACGGACTTATGAAATTATGAAATATTTATGAAACATTGTTTTCTCATTAAGTTTACCCCCGTTTCCCCGTTTTGTCTTTACTTTTTAACCTGTAAATAGTTTGTTAATGTACAATTCTCACAATAAATCAATTATTTGCTATTGGTTCAGTTAGAGTAATTTATGTTGTTCTTCAAATATATGTCATAAAAACCCATGAATGCACTCTCACAAAACAAATTTGTAAATATACATGTATACCCATACGCACATACATAAGTACTTTGATGCGATATTTCGATATTCGAATAATCTTAAATCAGATGTTGATCCCGATATATTGATTTCTTGTCTCACTCCCATTGAACTTAATTAAAATATACAAAATGATAATATCAACGTTATTTCTATACATTTTAATGTCCGTAGTCTCTCTAGTAACTTTGAAAATATTCACATTTTGGGGAATACACTTTCACCAAAATTCTCTGTTATTGCTATATCAGAAACTTCGATTTTTGATACCCAAATTGTTCCTTTTTGTTTTAATAGATGGTTACATTTGTATACATTCAGGAAGAGGAGGTGGTGTTGCATTATTTGTACTGTTCGCACTGATTTATTCGATTCGTAAGATGATTATGTGAATATTTATGTATAGATCTTATGTTTGGATTGACCTTTAATTATGAATAGGTAGTTTTTTTTTTACAGAAAACCTAACTATGTTATTTTGATTTTTTTTTACAGTTCTATAATGATGCACTTGGTACTTTATCGCATGGAAATGTTGTTATAGCCGTTGATTTGAATAAAGACCTTCTTAAATTCAATAATGCTCAAGTGATTATTTCTGACGCTTGTAAACTTGTAAATATGAACCCCTCGTTTGGGCTTCAAAATTTATTCGGATATTAGTAATGATGAAAGTAATGTTAATGAAGAAGTGAATAACGTGGCAAAGTGGCTTAAAGCTAATAGATTGATTCTTAATCTGAACAAAACCAACTATTGTATATTTCATAATAAGAAACATACTGTTTTACAACATACAAATGTATTTAGTAATAAGCCTATATCACTTCGAATTAATTATGTATATATATATATATATATCTAAGAAAGAATTTGTTAATTCTCTTGGTAAAGTGTAGACATTTTGTTGGGATGCACACATAATAATGTTATATTAAGTAAATTGTCAAACTGTATAGATATACTGCATAAATTAAAGACTTGTGTAACTATCTCGATATTAATTACACTATATAATTTATTCACATATTGTATTGTTATTTGGGGAAACTCAAGTCGAATAAAAATGAACACTCTTTATAAGTTACAGAAAAGTTTACAGTTACAGAAGGTAGTTATACATTTCATTCTGGTCCATTGTTCTTAAGATACAAGTGCTTGAATCTTTTCGATTTGTTTATATATCACAAAACATTGGTTGGCTTCAATTTTGTCTCTTATTGCTTACATGTAAGATAGCTGCACTGTTTTCATTTAATAATGAAATTCAAGCTTAAAATACTAAATTTTGTAAATCATTTCACTTTAATATGGAAAGTGAAATCAACTTTTGCCCAAAATATCTGTTAGAAATGCCTCACATTCCATTTGGAATAATTTACCACAGTGCACGCGATGCATTAAACTTCATATGAAGAAGAAGAGATATATAGTAATGTGAATGCAGACCAACTGGGAGAGTCGGAGGGAAAGAAAAAAGGTAGAAAGTAACGCAAAGTAGAAGTGTGTGTGGACATTAAAGAGATAAAGAGAGAAGGGGAGGGGGTGGGGATCACTGAGAGCCCCTGAATAAAGTGTACTAGGACCGAGACTACAATAAAAGTGCGTTGAATACTAGACTACGATCCCTAAGCGAATGAGTGTCTTGATTGGGCATCAGTACATGTATAAGAGGAAAAGGTCTTCATTTTTCATAATTATAAATCAGAATAATTTTCCTGGAAAAAAATGTTTTATACCTGGTTTACTGCGCTTATATTCTACCGTCTTATCAAAGAAGGATATTATACGACGAATGAACTATCTATAGTAAATTAATAACAGCGATATGTTTTGGCTGTTTTTTCCTAATAACGTGTATTATAGTTAGAGCATAAAGGTGTTTCTAAGCTTACAATTATAATATATACTACAATTCACATTGCATACACACACTGCATTTACAATGTTCCCATTCATACCGAAACATTGGCACACACATACAAATCAATTTGCTCCGCTCATTTGTTTAGAACACAATTTGTTTATATAAAGTATCCAGTCACTGGTTCAATTTAACTAATATTTCCACTTTTTTTTTTCTCAGCTTATTTTCAAGAGGCACTTGATATTCTGCTTAGCATAAAGGATTTGAAGAGTAATGATACGACATGCATGCTATATATTTTTGTAATATATCTGTCATGGGGCATTGAGTGGAAATATGACTCCTTTCTGTATTCTTCATTTAAAAATGAGGAGATAATTATATACCAAAACCACACACCAACATGGAATGAGTATTTGAGAAAGAGAGAAGAGAGAGACAGAGAGGCAAAAATAAGAAGACTAAACGTGGTAGAATGAATGAGAAAGAAAGAGAATATGCATGGGAGATAGAGAAAGAAAGAGCAATAGAAGAGAAAGGGAGATAGACATTAAGAACACCGAATCAATAATTATTTGATAATCAGGTATATAAGCTTTAGTAGATTTACAGGATAAAATAACTTTAGCAATTGAGACACAGAAGATTTTTTTTTTCTGTTGGGGACCGGGGGGGAAATTCAATGAATTATTGAAAATTTATTGCATTTTCTTTGTTTTGTTTTATTTGTGGGAACTGCTGCCCCCTACCCAAGCTCTCACTGCGTACAGTCATGGTTCAATGGCCAAGCAATGGTCTCGTTACTGTGAGGCCCCAGGATCAAAACCGTGTCGATGTGCCATATTAGTGCCCTTTTGTGGGGCATTAATCGTCATTACTGTCATTTATGACTTAAAGGCGTAGGTCCCCTAGTTGATAAGCATAGTAGCATACACATGCTTTAGCAGTCACGCAAAACAAACACTGGACAATTATTATTCAATAAATTCTGAGAATTTATACTATTATCTACATTTATTAGGAATAAATCATTGTCAAAATAATTCCATAAATTGGGGTAAAAAAAAAATCCACCTATATGAGCGACAGTATAGTTTGGATTTACAAGGTACTAAAGATATCAATCGATCATTTTTGAATAAATATCAATCATCTTTTTTATGGAGAGGTATAATTTTTGCAATATTTGATATACCAGGAAAAATACCACTTGTTAACAAATTATTAAAAATATTCCAAATGTTAAGTTTTCGAACAATCGAATCATCTGTTTAAATACTTTACAACTTATATTATCATATATCCACACAAATAAGTGTTCTTTTAATAATTTTACAAACAATTCATTTTCAGTCATATCATTAAAATATAATGTTTCCGATACAGAATCACACAAATAATCAGTTTGGGACAACGAATCCTTTCGAGCAAAATTTGCATGCAAAGTAAAAGGAAATAAATTCATTTGCGATAGTTTGTTCATTCTGTATAAATTCAGCATTATTTACAAAATACTAAGGCAATGAGGGCATTCATTTATTCAATAAAGTATTGATAATTTTCCATGTACCCTTACCATTATATTCCATATCCCCAAATTGAGCACAATAAGGCCCAAAATAAAAAGTTGTTGTATTGCCCTTTGCGACTGACCCACAAATTTGAAAATCTACGGTCGGCAATTTTTTTTTTTTTTTTTTTTAAACCGCTTTTTAGATTTCTTTTTATTAATGAATACAAAAATATGTATTTTGTTTGTTTAAATTGGATATAAATGCATAAAATCAAATTATTCCCAAATTCTTACTCGTCTTCTGCCCTAGTTTCAAATAAATTCAAAATCCTACTAGCGTAAACATGCAAGTAGACCCCGGCCTCTTGTACGTGTTTATAGTACTGCACCAGCTAGAAAACTGATAAATATCAGCCAAAAGAAGGCGACGAAAAAAAAAACAAAAAAAAACATCCTAAACTGAAAAATTGTTTTAAAAAAAATCTCTTCCGACCGACCGACCCATGTTTTGGCACCTGAAGGCAATACAACAAGTTTTTATTTTAGGCCTAATAACGTTTCTTTGCCTTCTTGAATGAACTATTTACTATATTTCGATATGATTTAAACTTATGTTCATTTCTATAAGATCTATTACGAATAAATGTATCATACAATTTATATTTCTTCTCAATACTCCTTAATAAATATCCAGTTACCAATGGCTAAGGTATATTAGTTCTTTTATAATTATTAAGTACAAGAGGTAAATAATTATCATAAAATCTACTGAAGAGAGTAAATACATTATACATTTGTTCTGCACTGTAATACATATACAAACATGACCAATCTATATCGTTTAAACCCCCTCTCAATAAAGTGACAGATTTCTTGGTGATTTTACGAACGTGAGACTATTAGATTATTATTGTTACTGTATTTAACTAACTCAAATAACTACAACATAGTTAATATGTCAACAATGTCAGTATTTATAGTTCCACTCGTGCATTTGCAATTTGTTACAACTTTGAAGCCCGAACGAGGCGTTCATATTTACAAATTTACAAGCGTCAGAAACTATCACTTAAACATTATTTAATTTAAGAAGATCTTATTAAAATCAACGGTTATGACAACATGCCCATGCGATACATTACCAAATGCATCATTATAAAAATGTAAAACATTCTCAATAACAGAGTTAGGTTTTCTGTAAATAACACCTTTTGTATAATTAAATGTCAGTATAAACATAAGATCTACACATAAATATTCACAGAATCATCTTACGAATCGAATAAATCAGTGCGAACAGTAGAAATAAAGCAAACACCACCTCATCTACCGATTACTCTATCTGAATGTATAACAGTATAACCATCTAAATGAAAAGGAACAATAGGAATACCACAAATCCAAGTTTCTGATATAGCAATAACAGAGAGTTTTAATGAAAGTGTATTCCCAAAATATGTGAATATATTCAAAGTTTCTAGCGAGACTACAGGCCAGGCGCGTACGCAGGATTTTGTCAAGGGGGGGGGGGGGTTTAACATTTATAAATCGGTCCGAAAATTTCGCAACGACTCAGCCAGCCGCTGAATAAGCGGGGGGGGGGGGGGGGGGGGTAAGAGGACAATTTTTTTTTTTTTTTTGGTCCCACAAAAAACGCAACGACTCAGCCGACCGCTCAATAAGCGGGGGGGGGGGGGGGGGTAAGGTCACCTTTTTTAGGTCGGTCATGGGAATAATTTTTTTTTTTTTTTTTTTTTTAAAATAAATAATATAAAAATTTAAAAAAGTTAAAAAAAATCCAAAAGGGGGGGGGGTTTTAGGGGGATTTGGGGGGGGGGGGGTTTACATACAAAAAATTACCAAAGGGGGGGGGGGGGGGTTTAACCCCCCAACCCCCCCCCCCCCCCCCCCTGCGTACGCGCCTGCTACAGGCATTATGTATAACACTAACGTTGATATTATAATTTTGTATATTTAAATTAAATTGAGTTGGAGTGAGACAAGAGCAATCATCATGCGAATTCAAAATCAATATATCGGGATCAACATCTGTCAATAGATTACTTATTCATTAAAGAATATCGAATCAAAGTTCTTTTGCATGTGCGTGTATTAAAGCATATATAACAAACACATTTACAAATGTGTTTTGTGTGAGTGCATTCATGGGTTTTTATGACATATATTTAAAGAACAACTAAAACTACTTTAACTGAACCAATAGAAAATAATTGATTCATTGCGAAATTTTCATTAACAAACTATTTACAGGTTAAAAAGTGAAGAAAAAAAAAGAAGAAACAAAAACGGGGGTAAACCGAATGAGAAAACAATATTTCTTAATATTTCATAGTTCCATGTGTCCGTGATTATGAACATTTTCTCAAAAATAGAGGTCTTTACAGGAGAAATTGTACGGTAAAAACCGACAAGAAACAGAAGTTTATACAACAAGACGAATATTAGTGCAATACAAGTACATATTATATTTCATGTTCAAATGTTAAGTTCATTATTTGATTTCTTATTGTACAAAATGGAGATTGAAATCTACATAATTGTTAAGCAACCAAGTATTGTCATCGAAATTGACTATCCTGAAATTTCATAGGGTGTGTAAATTACAAGAAATTTCATCTGACATTTTTTTTTCTCATGTGCAGGCAATCGATTGGACCCCTCCCATCACATAGCATAAAAGGGTAAGAGAGAAAAAAAGATAGAGAGGAGGTGATCGAGAGAGAGAGAGAGAGAGTGTGTGTGAAAGGGAAAGAGAGAGAGATAGAGAGAGAGAGAGGGAGAAGTGAGTGTGTGCATATGTGTGAGAGAGAGAGATAGAAATAATTAAAAACTCCGTAATTTGATGACCGTTATCTCTTTTACTTCTTCCATCGACAACGAGTAAAACCTTGGCATCGATTTGGTTTCGAACCCGGGGCTTCCCGGTAACGAAACCACTGCTCTACCACTGAGCCAAAGAACGTTTGATAAAGAAATATCAATTGGCTCTTATATCGCGTTAGTCTAGACTACATTTTTCATTAATTCTCTTTAAGAGTAGATCATAAAAATACCTTTTCCTTTATATCAGAAATAGACCTCAAATAATATCCAACACTTTTTTCTTTTCAATTCGATAATAATAGAGAATTCATTATTACCCCGGCTACGAATCAATTTACATTCTCATTTTTGGAACTGCTTCGAATTAAACCTGACCACAGAACTGAAAATACATATTTTTCACTTCTGTGCACCTGGCCCATCACGAAATTGAGGTCACATACAGAGTGGCGGATCCAGGGGGTGGGCCCCCTCCCCTGGCAAAAAACAGATTTAAAAAAGTTAATTTTTACCTTGTTTTGTTTAAAAAAAAAGAAGACGGGGGCCCCTCCCCTGGCAACAAAGATAAGAAAAGGGGGATATGGGTAGTAATCACCACCCCTACCCCCCCCCCCCCACTGAGCGACATATTCGTCGGCGCGATTTTCAATTTTTTGGGGGCAAAACAAAAATTATAAACAACTAGTGCTTACTAGTGTTAAAAGGGCACGTTCCAGAAATTGGAATATGCGTTTCGAAATTCCACCCCCCCACATACATGACTTCATTGTACATCGTTATGCTATAATAATGAAACAGGAGTTATCATGACTCTATATATCAACATAGGGAAATGCTTTATGTTAAAGGCCACGCTTTATGTTACTAAACTGGAATTACATTATTCATTTCCCTGTTAGCCCTCATGCTCTTCTCAAACTTTGCCCAGAAGAGTTCTTGTCCATCTTCATCATCATCCACCCACAGCATATAAGGCTTGTTCCGACTCAGCAACAGCCTTACAAGATACGGTAGGTGGTCATCATCGATGTCTTCTAAGAATATGAGGATGACCTTCTCCAACTTGGTGTCATTCATATGCTCCACGGCCATACGCAGTTTTGTCATGAACCAGGTATCCTCCACTGACTCGTTGCTAAGCAACAAAACCGTCTTGTAGCTGTTCTCGATGACGTCATAGATGGCGTTTAAGTAAAAAGACCCTGGATGAAGGCCACTATCCCCAAAGACGATGTGCTCCAGATGTGGCATCCTCTCCTGCAGGAATGGCTTCATGCAATCGTTAATCCACCACTCATCATCTTCACGGAACATGAGGTTAAGCTGATACTCGTAGTCCTCAGGACCTTGATTTTCAATGATTTCTTGATACCCAATGATGGCCAACTTTAAGAGAAATAGTTTGTGGTTCAGCCACCATCGCTTTTGGTACGCGAGGACACTAAGCGACAGAACGGTCACGATTGCCAAAGATACACCTACAATAAGATAGATATTGACTCCGCAGTAATCTTTAGGATGGAACGACAAGATAGTCTGATTTTTTAGCAATTTGAAGGAGGTACTAGAGCAACGAGTCTCATTTCTTTGACCGGTTTCTGTATTCACCTTGTCCAGCCATTCGATGAACCACGCAAGTTGGCAGGTACATGTGAAGGGATTTTTCGCAATGATTAAAATCTTTAGACTTGTTGGTATTAATGTAAAAGGTTCTATTGTGGAGATTTGGTTATTCTGGAGGTATAGATTATGGAGGCTGGAAGTTCCGGAAAATAACTGCTTCTCGATAATTGTAATAGAGTTAGAATTTAGTTTTAGGGTACGTAAATTCTGTAAATCTTGAAAAGCTTTTTCGGGAATTATTCTAATAAAGTTTGCGGCCAACGAGAGATATGTTAGTGACGTGAGATTCCTAAATATCCCCGAATCAATTTTTTGTATCTGACAGTCAAACAGATCTAGCTCAAGAAGATTCCAAAGTGTGGTAAATGCGTTAGGAACCTGGTGGAAATCAACAAAGAAGTTATGTGCCAGTTGTAGGGTGTGCAACGAGACCAGTCCTGAAAACAATGATATATTGTTTTTAGAATTGACTAGATCTTCGGCTTTGATGTAAGTTCTGCACATGTTTAGATTCCTTAGCGCCGACGTATGACTAAATTGGTCATGGGAAGTAACTTCTAAGCGACTATGAAGATATGACATATCGAGGAATGTTAGTTGATGCATGTTTCTGAAAGTACCTGTCATGGTGAATTGGACCAAATTTTTCATTATGATCTTTTCTAAAGAACTGTTTTCTTCAAAAGCATCAACGGTCATATGGAGAAACTTATTCCTGGTGAAATCAATACATTTTAGATTTCTTAAACCAACGAACGTATTTCTGTTCACGGAGTTAAGGTTGTTATTGGCTAAGCTAAGAGTCTGAAGATTTGTTGCGTTCCATGGTATAGTTTTAATTTCATCAATTTTGCTTTGATAGAATGTCAAAGTGCTGAGACAATGGCTTCCGTCGAACCATTGAGGATCTAATACAGAAATGTCGTTACGTGATAAATCAATGCTCTCAAGCTTTTCGGCACAAGCAAAAGATCCTCGTGGAAGCGACTTAATTTTGTTACCAGACAGTCTCAAATTAACCAGGGACTTCAATCCACAAAATGACTCGTTATGAAGACTAGCTAAATGATTGAATCCAATGTCTAGTACCTGGAGTTTTTCAAACCCATCCAGAGCATATTTTGGAATACTTATCAATTCATTATTTTGTAGGTAAAGTTTTATTATACCTGGAAAAAGATCTCTTGGTATTTCCGATGTATTCATGGGTACAATAGATCTTATGCCCGACCTGGTTAATGTCACCTTTACTATTGCCTTGTTACCCAGAAAGGACTCGGCGTGGAATTTATCCAGTGATATATAATTGATGAGTAAATATACTGCTGGTAGATCAATGAAAACGGCACGAGGGAGACTCTTTATATCGTTATGATTCAAGTTGAATCCATCGAAGGAGCAATTCCGTAAAGCTACAAAATCTCCTTGCTCCAGTGATCCGACTTTATTAAAAGACAAATCAAAACGTGACAAATTCTTACAACCGCCTGCGTCCTTTCCATCTTCTGCAAACTGATTAGCTTGCATATTGTTTCCAAAGATGCGAGGAATTCCAATGAGTCTATTATTATGAAGGATTAGCAATGAAAGATGAACATTCTCCTCCAGGAGGGAAAAGGGTAGGACACTGATATTGTTGTGATGGAGCATTAATTCCTTAAGTAGCAGGAGATGATCAAACGTTTCATTCTCAATGAGGTAGATGGAGTTATAACTAGCGTCTACAGTTTCTAGCTGTGTATAGTTCACGAAAGATTTGTCGAGGAGCATAGAGATGTTATTATTCGAAACGTTGAGGGAACGTAATTCGTGTGAAAGATTCCGGGGAACCAATGTAAGACCCCGATATGAGCAATTGGCGCTAAGGTTACTCGAGTTTTCCGAGCACGTATGATTGAGAGTGATGCTAGTGTGATCCATCACCACACCATATAGCAAGTTGAATCCACACAGTACTACGAAGCTTATTGCGTGAGCGTACACAGCCATCATGAGTTCCAAACAACAGGTTGCTGATACTGAATTGATGCGAGAAAACTGAAGGAAAATCCAAGTAGTACTCGGTCCCTAAAGATGATTACGATGAGTCATCATTTTTGTTCTTAAAATGGAGCCCAGGTCTATCATAAAGAGAAATATCCGCGGTAGAACGATGAAGTCTTTGAGGGTGCTGTAGAAATCGTGTTTGATGCCTTCTCAAGATGTGCTTTTTTGATTTAGTTGACTGCTAAGAATGTATGTTTGCATCACATACCTAGAATATCACCACTTGATGTATTATAGTGGAGTTATTGAAGCTCCATTTCAACCGTTGGCCTACCAAGCTGATCCAAGAGTTGACTGGATGGTCTTATTTTTGCATACCAAGAAGGTCGATAGGCCAAGTCCTTGACTACATCAAAGAGCTATCCGCAGGTATGAAAAGTCAGTAGTTCCTAAAACTGTGCTATTGACTGTCCATCGGTGTTCTTTTCGTTCATTTGTCCTATATGGTACGCGCTTTTAATTCTAAGTTCTCTGTAACACCATTTTATTGACTCATTTCCAGCTTTGTCACTTTTTCTTTGATTTTTGAAACAAGCATCAAACTTCTTTTCGCCAAATGTACAGTGTCTATAAACATGATTCACCTAGGTAAAATTGCAGTCCAGAGACTCGGTTCTCGGCAGAGAATTAAGACTTGCCTAAAATAAGATCCTTCATCAGCAGACTTGTTTCAAGATTGTTCCCATCAAAAACGAACTTTCTCCAGCTTTATGAGCAAGTCAATTATTTGTTTATTCCGCTTTTCTTGATGACCCTAACCAACAATGTTCCTCTCCCCTCATCTTGGTGGATATTATTTAAGAATTAATCCCTACAAATCAATGTGTGCTGAGTCAAAGTTGCTTTAAATTCGAATGAGACAAGAGTCGAAATTGTGAAACACCGTGAGATGCAACATGAAATGAAGCGTCGGTTAAGACATGTGATCAGTTTGTTAATTATGTCACGTGATTAGTGAACAAAAATAACGGTAAAAACAACTTTAATGGGGCGGTCGGTGATAGATAAGAAAGTGGCGATGCTTTGAGCAAACAAAGAACTGTGGTATAAATAGCTCTCGAGGAAAAAAACACCCCATGTATTCAATCAATGGATTCAATAAAATTGATGCTTAGGTATCTTAATATTTCAAGAAACGATTACTTTACGGCCGGTGGCTATTATTCTTGGTTTTTATCTGGATTTCATAGGCAATTTTCAAGTATCGATATGTTTAATTACTTTCGCCGACGAATAACCTGTCTTAAGTGATGTTACTGTACTAATTTGTATCGAGTGAAATGCGATATGTTTTGTTTCATTTTAAAATACTGTTTGCCTTTATTTTCTTGAGATTTTTACAATTCTATTTTGTATAACTCAAATGTGTATTCCTTTGTTTTGTCTGTTGGTATGTTTGTTAAATTTAATTGAATTGGATTGAATGTATATATTCTCTCTCTCTCTATCCTCCTTCTTCCCCTACTCCTTCCTTCCACAATTTTTGTTACGTGTAACGTGACCCATGAACTTCAACTGCCTAATCAACATATTACGTATCATTTTCCTCTGCACTCCAGCTCGTGTAAGAACTTTCTCATTACTAACTTTGTCAGTCCAAGGGATTTTCATCATTCTGCTCTAAAACCACGTTTCGCAACTTTCCTAACGCTTTTTTAGTATCAGAGGCAAAAGTCAATGTTTTACTTCCATATATATTAAGTACAGGATAAATGTTACAATTCAGTTCTCTTATTCTGGTCCTCATACCCATTGAGCGATTTGTCAGAATTATGTCTAACTTTAAAAATTCAGATTTAGCGAAAGCTATCCTTCTCTTGATCTTGATCTATTCATACACGATTAAAGTCCACAAAGTGACAATACTGGATTTCGTTGGGGCCGTGTCAAACATAACAAAATAGATCAATCGAAAACATTGAAAAATAAATACTGATATACGAATATGCAAACAAATACTGATATACATATACGTGTAGTTCAAATATATTTTTTTAAAGTGATGGTATAAGAATTGATTACATCATAATAATCTAAAAAACAAATAATAAAACACAAAACATTATTACTTAATAGATCGAAAAATTTCAACATTTTGGGAAATTTGTCAAAAGTTGTATAAATACAAAAGCAGAGGTAAAGGGAAAGAAAATAACCTAACCTATCAAACTTTTAAAGCAAAAAAATACAATAAGAGATCGCACAATCAACATAACAAAATACATATAAATAACGCTTTTCTATCTAAAATAACCGGGATAATATCATTCAAAATACCAAAACGGAAATATCAAACATTGTAAATGAAGAAGATTTCTTTAAAATGAAAACACAACAATGTAAAACTCAAGCATCACAGAATGATTTACCCACATAATGTACACATTTTACGCTGTCTGTCCGTGACAGATTTTCGTTTGATTTATGATAATCCTATTAAGTCCGGGTTTGATATCAACATAGTTATTCATATTTATTTTAGATTTGAGAGAGAGAGAGAGAGAGAGAGAGAGAGAGAGGGGGGATGAAGGGGGTAGGAGATTCATATTCATAGAAATACCATATATTATTTGGTAGGCCTGAAGTTTCACATAGCATTAGAATAACTGTAATCCAGTTGAGTGTAAGTAGCAGTCGTACCTACGTTGATAATAATTCTTGCATCGTGAACTTAGGTTCGTATTAATGGGGATATTCGTAATCTTTGACCAATCAAAATATGTGCTCCCTTTTTTTTGATTTTTTTAAACCCAAACCAAATTTGAGGAGACAATCCATGAGGAGACTAATACTCTCTTTTGATATGCTTTTCTTGATAGATTTATCTGGAATGTATCCTCCTACCCCTTCTTTACAAAATCCTGGATACGCCCCTGTGTTTAATTAAGTATGCTAGTGACGTGTCCACGACTAATTAACTAATAAATATGATAATGATACTGAAAAGAAACATAAGTAATGAACATTTTGTTTAATGAATGGTGAAATAGCTAAATTGTCGGCAAAGGGCACCAACACCAAAAGGCAATTGGTCATATAACTAGATGGACGAAATGCAAATGGACAAGGCCACAGCAAAGGGGAGGGAGTAATAGGGGTCCTATCGTTTTCATGTTCACGTTTCTTTTCCTCTCTCTCTCCTTCTTCTCTATCCTTTTCCCCCTTTCTCGTTTTTTTTTTAATTCGCCATGCAATAGGGGGGAGGGGGAAGTATGCCACGTACCCCCAATTGATTCATAATATATATATTCAATTAGCTATCATTCAAGTTGACTAGTGTACAGATAAGAATATTTTATTGTAGTACAAAGCATTTAAAGAGTATGAACTAAATTTGGGCGAAAGGAATGGAAAAGTTCCACTTTGTTATGTAGGGGTATGACATGATGAAAGTAAAGTCATTATCCCATTGACTACTTAATTATCTCAATCCAATAGGTTTTATACAGGAGCCACCCGGTTTCTGTAGACAATGGGGCAACAATATTTGTTCGGCTTTGAACCCAAACCTTCCCAAAGGTTTAAGAAGAGTAAGTATTAATTCATGATATAAAAAGAGATGGTGATCCAGTTTAAGTGGCCACTTTCATTGTTTCCTTTGTATCGCCTTCAACAGACTTGACTGAACATCCAGTTTCCCAACATACATCGGGGACACTGCTGTTAGCTATTTGGAATACCTCGGCACCCATTGTCATCTCACAATTTCCTTTCGAGCCACTGTTTGACATGCTTGATATCATATTGAATTTAACAATGTATTGTATTATTTATTGAGTGAAAATTGTGAAATAGTTTTGTTTCCAAAACCTGTAATGGTATGGCAGACACGCACTTCTGTGATGTACATCATCAACCGTTATGATGCTCTAATTACAAAGAGTTTACTACTAACCTCATTAAAGTATTCAGTCCCTGTTCAATGTTTAATTTTAACAAATATTTCCAATTTTTTTCCCAGCTTAATTTTCACAAGACACTTAATATTATATTCCCATAAGGGAGATGAAGAGTATTGTTTATTTATGCTACAAGCCAGGGGCGTACGCAGGATTTTTCAAGGGGGGGGGGGGGGTTTAAAATCGGGCCCAAAATATTTTGCTCCCGAAAAATTTAAAATCGCGCCGGCCGAAAAGTCGCTCAGTGGGGGGGGGGGGGGGGGGGGGGGTCTCGAAATTTGAAAATTTGACATTTTTCTTCGTTGGGGGGGGGGTAAGGTCACCTTTTTTAGGTTAGCCGTGTGCATTTTTTTTTTTTAATTAAAAAAAAAAAAAAAAAAAAAAATCCAAAGGGGGGGGGGGTTTAGGTTTTTTTAGGGGGGTTTACACACATAAAAATACCAAAGGGGGGGGGGGGGGTTTGAACCCCCAACCCCCCCCCCCCCTGCGTACGCCCCTGCTACAATCATTGAAACTATATTGGAGTTGATTCAAAGTGTCAAATTGCTAAGATTTGCCATTGTCATTCAATTGGTCAAGACCGAAAGTACCAGTAATTGTTTTAATAGTTTTTCTTCCAAAGTTGATAGCGCCATTAAGTGGCAAATTCAAAATTCAAATTCAGTCACTACAGTATAGCGATCACTTAAAAAAAAAAAGGGGGGGGGTACATTCCAGATAAATCAATCAATAAAAACATATAAAAGGAGAGTATCAGTCTCCTAAAGGTCGTATTGGTACAAAGAAATTAAAGTAGGGCACATTTTTGATTGGTTAACGGATATCTTCATTAAAACAAACCTAAGTACACGATCCATAATAGTTACCAATAATGGTAAACGACCCCTACTTACCCTAAATTGAAGTACAGTTATTCTAATGAGATGTCAAACTATTGGCCTACCAAATAATATATGGTATTTATATGAGTCTCCTCCCCTCCTCCCTACCCCCTCTCTCTCTCTCTCTCTCTCTCTCTCTCTTTCTCACCCCTCCCCCTCTCTCTCTCTCTCTCTCTGTCACACACACAAAATAATTCAACAAAAACTGCCCCATGTATAGGTTTAATGCTCTTCAATGTACCCCTCCCTTCTTTATAAACTCCTAGATACGCCCCTGTGTTCAAGTGATCACACTATTGTGGCGTGCCCAGGATTAATTAACGGATGAATATGATTATGACATTGAAGAAAAACAAAAACTGGTTAATTAACATATAATTATGATTAATGAATGTGTAGAGCACCAATACCATGGGGGGCTTGGGGACATCGGTCTTATTACTAGATGGATAAAATACAAATTGAAAAGGCCGCAGAATAGGGGAGAGTGTGAAAAGGGGCTTCGTTGTCTTTTTTTTTCACGTTTCCTTCTATACCTTTCTCTTATTTTTTCGGTTTTGTTATTTTCGCCATGCGATGGGGGAGGCAACATGCCGCCCCATATTTTCGTCACTGCAAGTAATTGTACAGCTGTTAATAAGTTTAACTGCATGAAGAGCATTGAACCTATACCTTTGGCCAGTAGCCTCATACACCTTTTTTCAGAGGATATTAACAAAACAAAATAAATACAAGGGTACGATATCAAAGACGAGATGCGTGCCAACGGAGTCAATCATAATTCCCTAGATGTGCCCCAAGTATGTAAAGGGAACTATGGTTGACTCTGGTGCCACGCATCTCGTGACTCGTTCTTGATATCGTCCCCATTTAATTTTGATTTTGTTATGTTAATATCGTCTAAGGAAAAGGGTGCATGAGGTTACTGGCCAAAAGTATAGGTACAATGCTCTTCATTCAGTTACAACTACAAACAGCTGTACAATCACAAGCAGTGACGTAACTATAGTGGGGGGGGGGGGCACGTGGCCTCCCCCATCGCTAGGCGAATTAAAAAAAATGAGGAGAAAGAACGAGAAGGAATGCTACGTTTACACTATGTTCCCGGCGGCCACGGCAACCACGTTTCAGGCCACCGTGGACGAAACGGGATTGACGTGACGCAACGCGGGGGACCGTATGGGCAAACGTGACAGGCCGTGATTGCCGTGGATACCGTGTCAGATTTTTAAACTGTCAAAAAATTTGCCACGGCAGTCACGGTGCGGATGAGAAACCTAGTAGGCCGTAATAAACCGGGGTGAACGTAACAAAACGTGACAGTCCGTAATAGGCCGTAACAAAACTTGGGGGTGGTCCGTAGTGGGACGGTTTAAGCGCCCGGCACGCTACGACGCGTTGCGTTCTACTACGGTCTGACACAACGCGAGGTCTCAGGATACCATGATTGCTATTGCTTGGGAGACCTTCTTGTTATACCGCCGGCACAACCGTGCTCCAAAGCTGCCCTGCATCCACGTTTCATCCGTACAAAGCCTTGACAGAACGTGAAAAACGTGTCAGACCTTGATCAGAACGTGAGAAACGTGACGGACCTCATCAGAACGTGACAGACCGGGAGGGAACGCTCTGGCATCCGTGGTAGAACGCGGGTCGAACCGTAGAGCGCCTTGGAGCCTCCGGGACTCAGCATCCCATTCCCCCCACGGCCCGTCACGGATTCCGTGGGAGACCGTGAGAAAACTTGGCAAGACGTAACAAAACTTGAATCCAGAGATAAAATTGGTCTAAATCCCACGGCGCACTACGTTTCGGGCAAACGGGGCTGCCGTGGCCGCCGGGAACATAGTGTAAACGTAGCAGAAGCGTGAAAAGAAGACAATGAAGCCCCTTTCCACACTCTCTCCTATTATGCGGCATTGTCAATTTGTATTTCATCCATCTAGTAAATAAGACCGATTCCCTCAAGGTATTGGTTCTCCACACAAGAAACCAAGCTATTTCACTATTCATTAATCATAATTATATGTCAATTAACTAGTTTTGTTTTTCTTCAAACATAATCATATTAATCCGTTAATTAATCCTGGGCACGTCACTATAATGTGATCACTTGAACACAGGGGTGTGTCTAAGAGTTTGTACAAATACAAAAGCGAGGGAGGAGTACATTCCAGATAAATCAATCAATAAAAGCAAATAAAAGGAGAGTATTAGGCTCCTCAGGTTCGTATTGATAACAAAACTAAAATAAGAATAGATAATTTATTAAAATCGAACCCGGAAATAATAGGATTATCATAATCAAACAAATATCTATCATGGACAGGCCACATACAATTCTTACAGAAGAAATACAGTAGTGAAAAGAAAACGAAACAGAATGCCACTATAACATTGTTCAATACGCTTCATTATTACGCCCCTTCTTATCTAATCGATCATTTTTCATTCCGAGAAAGACCCGTATGACACGCAAGCTGCACAAAACAAATACAGCTGCATTACATGTTTATGTTGATTATGCCATCTCTTACTATATTACGTTGTTATAAACGTTTTACCAAATGCAGTGCAGTAATACCACTCAAGACAGGATGTTGGTAGGCGAAAGTAATTGTAAATATCGAAACTTAAAAATTGCCTATTAATAGATAATCAGCCACAGGCCGTAGATTAATCGTTTCTTGAGATAATGAGATACTTAAGTATTAAATCTATTTGATTGACCTATGGGGTGTATTTTCTCGAGAGCTTTTCCTTCATAGCGTCCTTTCTTTAAAAAAAACTAAGTATCAGAGTTCCTTATTGGCTCAATACTTAGCATCGTCATTTCCTTCTCTATCAAATAACGCCCGATTTTGTTTTCACTGATCACGTAATATAATTAACAAAAATATCACGGGGCTTAACGGACGCTACATTTCATTTTGCATTTCACGGTGTTTCACAATCTCGACTCTTGTCTCATTCGAAGTAAAACCCGAACTCAAAGATAAAAACCAGTTATTAGTGCGGTATGGTATGTAATCCCGTAGGATTTTTTTGCCAATTTTTTTTTTTTGTTTTTTTTTTGTTGTTGTTGCTCTTTTGGCTTCAAAAGGGTCCCAATTGGCCAAAAATGATGAGGTTCAAATTTTCAGACCCCTCCTTCATTTCGAGGGGGTCCATATTGGGCGCCAAAATGGCTTATATAACGCGCAATAGGGAAATTTGGTGTCTTCGGGGAAATTTGAACCCCATCAATTTCTGATAGCTTGGACCCCAATGAATCCAAAAATGCAACAAAAAAAAAAAAATCAACTTTGGCACAAAAATCCTACGGGAGCTGTTTCAGTGACATACCGTACCACACTATATGGTTACGCGATTACATTGTGAAAGAAACGTTGTGACATCGATCAGAAAAGGTTAATCATCTAGCATATAAGTATTGGTGTGTACTGCAAGGTTCTGGAATCATCAAAATGATAAGAAATTTGGTCCAGTCTTGGTAAAGTTACAAGCACTGTACACAGAAAGATACGTATGGGACTACGCGAGACGTGCGTTATATCTATCAGGTCCAAATAGATATAATAATGGATCAAATATATCATTTAGATTCTCGGCAAAATTTGTATTATCACGAATAAGTCAAAACATATTCTTTCACATGATTGGTAATTAGAGCTTCCATTTCATTTTTGAGAGGGGGGCGTTTCCAAAACTGGTCTTTAGCTTTAAAGCATCTTTGACTCAGCACACTTGGCTTTGAGAGGATTTATTCCTTCAATATTATACACCACGATGAGGGAAGAGGAATAATGTTGAAAAGGGTCATCAAGAAAAGCGGAATAAAGAAATATTTGACGTGCTTAAGAAGCTTGAGTAAGGTCGGTTTGATGAGAACAATTTTGAAACAAGTCTGCTGATGAAGGATTTAATTTTAGACAAGTCTTAACTCTGCCGAGAACCGAGTGTCCGGACTGCAATCTAACTAGGTGTATCATGTTGATAGACACTGCACATTTGGCGAAAGGAAGTGAGTTGCTAGTTTCAGAAGTCAAAGAAGAATGACGAAGCTGGAAATGAGTCAATATAATGGTGTTTACAGACATCTGAGACTAAAAAGCGCGTACCATCTAGTAGGGCAAATAAACGAAAAGAACACACAGAGACAGTCAAGAGCATAGTTGTAGGGACTACTAAATGTTCATACCTGCGGTTATCTCTTTCATTTAGTCCAGGACCTTGCCTATCGACCTTATTGGGAAGCAAATAAAAGACCATTTAGTCAACTCTTGGAGCAGCTTGGTGTGCTTAAATCACTCTAACTGTTACACCAAATTGTGATATTCTGGGTATGTGATACAAAAATACTTTCTTAGCAGTCAACAAGAAAACACATTTTGAGAAAGCATGAGACACAATTTATATATACAGCAGCTGCAACGACTTAATCGTTCTACCGTGGATGTGTCATTTTAAGAGAGGAAGAGGTTTCGTTTTAGGAACAAAAAGGTTGACTCTTCGTAATCATCTTTAGGGACCGAGTGCTACTTGGATTTTCCTTCAGTATTCTCGCATCAATTCAGTATTAGCGACCTGTTGGTTGGAACTCATGATGGCTGTGTACGCTCACGCAATAAGCTTCGTAATACTGTGTGGATTCACTTTGCTATATGGTGTGGTGATGGATCGCACCAGCATAACTCTTAACCATACGTGCTCGCAAAACTCGAGTGACCATAGCACCAATTGCTCATATCGCGGCCTGACATCGGTTCCCCGGAATCTTTCACACGACTTGCGTTCCCTCAACGTTTCTAATAATAACATCTCTATGCTCCTGGACCAATCTTTCATGAACTATACGCAGCTAGAAACTTTAGATGCTAGTTATAACTCCATCTACCTCATTGAGAATGAAACATTTCATGCTCTCCTGCTACTTAATGTATTGATGCTCGATCACAATAATATTAGTGCCTTGCCAATTTCCCTCCTGGAGAAGAATTGTCATCTATCGTCGCTAATCCTACATCATAATATACTCAAGCGAATTCCTCGCATCTTTGGAAACAATCTGCAAACTACTCAGTTTGCAAAAGATGGGGAGAACGCATGTGGATGTAAGAATTTGTCACGTTTTGATTTGGCTTCTAATAAAGTCAGATTACTAGAGAAGGGAGATTTTGTAGCTTTACAGAATTGCTCCTTTAAAAGATTCAACTTGAATCATAACGATATCAAGAATCTATCTCGAGCTGTTTTCACGGATCTATCAGCGGTTCACTTGCTCATCAATTATATATCATTGGCTGAATTCCACGCCGAGTCCTTTCTGGGGAACAAGGCAATAGTAAAGACGACCATAACCGGGTCGGGCATAAGATCTCTCGTACCCATGAATACATCGGTAATACCACGAGATCTTTTTCCAGGTATAATAAAACTTTATCTACAATACAACGAATTGATAACAATTCCAAAATATGCCCTGGATGGGTTCGAAAAACTCCAGGTACTAGACCTTGAATACAATCAGTTATCCAGTATTCATAACGAGTCATTTTGTGGATTGAAGTCGCTAGTTAATTTGAGACTAGCTGTAAACAAAATTAAGTCGCTTCCACGTAGTGCTTTTGCTTGCGCCGAAAATCTTGAGAGCATTGATTTATCACGTAATGACATTTCTGTATTAGATCCTCAATGGTTCGACGGAAGCCACCGTCTCAGCACTTTGACATTCTATAAAAGCAAAATTGATGAAATCAAAACTGTACCATGGAACGCAACAAATCTTAAAACCCTTATATTAGCCTATAACAACCTTGACTCCGTGAACAGAAATACGTTCATTGGTTTAAAAAATCTAAATTTACTTGATTTCACCGGGAATCATATTTCTTTCGATATATCTGTTGATGCCTTTGAAGAAACTATATCTTTACAAAAGATCATAATGAAAGATTTAGTCAAATTCAACATGGCCGGTTCTTTCAGAAACATGCATCAACTAGTATTCCTCGATATGTCCTATCTTCATAGTCGCTTAGAAATTACTTCCCGTGGCCAATTTAGTAATACGTCGGCGCTGAGGACTCTAAACTTAAGCAGAACTTACATCAAAGCCGAAGATCTGATCCAATTTGAAAGCAATAGATCACTCTTTTCAGGACTGGTTTCGTTGCACACTCTACAACTGCAAAAGAACTTTTTCAATGATTTCCATCTTGTTCCTAATGCATTTACCACACTTTGGAATCTTCATAAGCTAGATCTGACTAGCTGTCACATACAAACAATTGACTTGGGGGTATTTAGGAATCTAACGTCACTAACAGATCTCTTGTTGCGCAAAAACTATATTAGAATAATTCCCGAGAAGGCTTTTCAGGATTTAAAGAATTTACGTACTTTAATGCTAAACTTTAACTCTATTACAGTTATCGAGAAGCAATTATTTTCTGGAACTTCCAGTCTCAAGTATTTATCCCTCCATGGTAATCAAATATCCACGATAGATCCTTTCACATTAATACCATTAAGTCTAAATGTGTTAACCATTGCGAAAAATCCCTTCACATGTACCTGCCAACTTGCGTGGTTTAGGGAATGGCTGGACAAGGTGAATACAAAAGTCGATCACAGAAGTGAGATTCGTTGTTCTAGTACTTCCTTCAAATTGCTAAGAAATCAGACTATCTGGTCGTTCCATCCTAAAGATTACTGCGGAGTCAATATCTATCTTATTGTAGGTGTATCTTTTGCAATCGTGACCGTTCTGTCGCTAAGTGTCCTCGCGTACCAAAAGCGATGGTGGCTGAACCACAAACTATTTCTCTTAAAGTTGGCCATCATTGGGTATCAAGAAATCATTGAAAATCAAGGTCCTGAGGACTATGAGTATCAGCTTAACCTCATGTTTCGTGAAGATGATGAGTGGTGGATTAACGATTGCATGAAGCCATTCCTGCAGGAGAGGATGCCACATCTGGAGCACATCGTTTTCGGGGATAATGGCCTTCATCCAGGGTCTTTTTACTTAAACGCCATCTACGACGTCATCGAGAACAGCTACAAGACGGTTTTGTTGCTTAGCAACCAGTCAGTGGAGGATACCTGGTTCATGACCAAACTGCGTATGGCCGTGGAGCATATGAATGACACCAAGTTGGAGAAGATCATCCTCATATTTTTAGAGGACATTGATGATGACCACCTACCGTACCTTGTAAGGCTGTTGCTGAGTCGGAACAAACCTTATTTGCTGTGGGTGGATGACGATGAAGATGGACAAGAATTCTTCTGGGCAAAGTTTGAGAAGAGCATGAGGGCTAACAGGGAAATGAATAATGTAATTCCAGTTTAGTAACATTAAAACACGTAGCTTATTACACTTTGTAAAAGAGAGCGTGTCGTGACGCGTTGTTATAACTAGACGTGCGTTAAAGAATAAAATCCTTGCGTTGAGATTAGTGTATATAATATGTTGGCGAATCCAACGAGACATGCGTCTTTATAGTTATGTTTGTCTAATACAATTTCATTCAAAACTTTGAACATACTTGTAAGTTGTCAAATGTTCAACTAGGAAGTATTGAAAAGAGCACACACTTCACCCCCCCCCCCCACCGCACCAAGATGATGTTTTATTTGTGGAAGTGAAGGAGTCTGTTCTTTGTCAAGAATATAAAGAGAACGTCGTTAGGCTTAAAGTGAGAATTTGACCCCAACACACGCACACACATCACATACACGCATGCACCTCCCAAACTCACACATACAGAGCATAACTTTAAGATAATATTTTCAGTTCTGTGGTCAGGTATAATCATTGCATGTTTCTATAATCGAGGTAATAAAGATTTCTCTATGATTAACGAATTGAATAGAGAAACTGTATAATATTATTGTGGGTCTTTTCTGATAATGAAAAGGTATTATTTATGATCTACTCTTGAAAAGAATTAATGAAGAATGCAGTCTAGACATTTGTATTAAGCGCTATATAAAAGCTTAATATTATTATTATTATTCGATATAAGAGCCAATTGAAATTGATTTAACAAACGTTCTTTGGCTCAGTGGTAGAGCACTGGTCTCGTAACCAAGGGTTCGAAACCGAATCGATGCAAAGGTTTTACTCGTTGTCGATGTATGAAGTAAGAGAAATAAAGGCCATCAAATTAATGACGAAGTTATTCAATTTTTCTATCTCTCTCTCTCACACAGAGACACACACACCCTTCTTTCTCTCTCTCTCTCTCTCTTTTTTTTTCTTTCCCTTTTGTTTCTCTCTCTATCGATCACCCCCTCTCTATCTCTTTCTCTCTCTTATCTCTTTTATGCTATGTGATGGGAGGGGGCAAATCGATTGCCTTCACATGAGAAAAAATAATGTTAGATGAAATGTATTGCAATGTACACACCCTATAAAGTTTCAGGATCGTCAAAATCGATCCTGATGACAATACTTGGTTGCATAACAATTATGTAGCGTTCAATCTCCATTTTGTGCAATAATAAATTAAATCATGAACTTTACATTTCAACACGACAATCTGTACTTGTATTGCACTAATATTCATCTTGTTGTACACACTTTTATAAATATTTTTTTCTTTCTTAACTGTGTTTCCAATCATTGGATAAATCTTTAAATTTACACCCATGTCTCTTGTCGCTGGTTATTTTATAAAATGTCAAATTATTTAATATCCATGTATTATATATATTTTATGTTTAGCTTATTTCATTGTTATTCTGTATGTCAGTATCAATGAAAAACAGCTGTGGCTGATATTTTCATCATGTATATATATTTATGAATAAATGAATAGATCAATCAATATTCCGTGTTGGTTTAACAGTACAACTTTTCCTGTAAAGAACTCTATTTTTGAGAATTTTTTTATAATCACGGACCTATGAAATTATGAAATATTGTTTTCTCATTAAGTTTACCCCCGTTTCCCCGTTGTGTCTTCACTTTTTAACCTGTAAATAGTTTGTTAATGTACAATTCTCACAATAAATCAATTATTTGCTATTGGTTCTGTTAGAGTAATTTATGTTGTTCTTCAAATATATGTCATAAAACCCCATGAATTCACTCTTACAATTACAAAACAAGTTTGTAAATATGCATGTATACCCATACTCACATACATAAGTACTTTGATGCCATGTTTCGATATTCGAATAATCTTTAATCAGATGTTGATCCCGATATATTGATTTCTTGTCTCACTCCCATTGAACTTAATTAAAATATACAAAATTATAATATCAACGTTATTTTTATACATTTTTATGCCCGTAGTCTCTCTAGTAACTTTGAAAATATTCACATTTTGGGGAATACACTTTCACCAAAATTCTCTGTTATTGCTATATCAGAAACTTCGATTTGTGATACCCATATTGTTCCTTTTCGTTTTAATAGATGGTTACATGTTTATAGATTCAGGAAGAGGAGGTGGTGTTGCATTATTTGTACTGTTCGCACTGATTTATTCGATTCGTAAGATGATTATGTGAATATTTATGTATAGATGTTATGTTTGGATTGACCTTTAATTATACAATAGGTTTTTTTTTTTTACAGAAAACCTAACTCAGTTATTTTGATTTTTTACAGTTTTATAATGATGCACTTGGTACTTTATCGCATGGAAATGTTGTTATAGCCGATGATTTGAATAAAGATCTTCTTAAATTGAATAATGCTCAAGTGATTATTTTTGACGCTTGTAAATTTGTAAATATGAACCCCTCGTTTGGGCTTAAAAATTTAAATACCATCCCAACTCGAATTACAGGTAATAGTGATAATATATTTACTAATATGAACAATTGCAAATGCGCAAGTGGAACTATATGTACTGACATTACTGATCTATTAACTATATTATCGTTATTTGAGTTAGTTAAAAAAATATATTACTGCATTGAGAAGGGGGTTAGCTAGGTAATGTTTGTATATGTATTACAATGCAGAACAAATGTATAATGTATTTTATTCTCTTGTTAAGTAGATTATATGATAAATATTTACCTCTTGTACCTAATCAATCTAAAAGAACTGGATATTTATTAAGAAAATTTGAGAAGAAAATAAATTGTACAAAACATTTATTTGCAATAGATCTCCTGGAAATGAATATAAGTTTAAATCATACCGAAATAGAGCAAATAATTTATTAAAGCAATTTTTTTAATTACTGAGCTCAATTTGGGGGAAATGAACAGTAATGTTAATGGTACATAGAAAATTATGAATACTTTATTGAACAAAAGAATACCCTCATTGTCTTTGTATGTTGTACATAAAAATGATGAATTAATACAGAATGAACAAACTATCGCAAATTAATTTATTTCGTACTTTAGTTCTTGTTGTTCTACTTTGCATCATAACATTGCTCGAATTGAATCGTTGTCCCATACTGATTATTTGTGTGATCCTGTATCTCAAACATTGTATTTTAATGCTAAAACTGAAAATGGATTGTTTGAAGTTTGGAAATTATTAAAAAAAAAACACTTATTCGTGTGGATATGATAATATAAGTTGTAAAGTTAAACAAATACTTTATTCGATAACAAAACCTTTGGAATAGTCTTAATAATTTGTTATCAAGTGGTATGTTTCCTAGTAAATTAAAGATTGCAAAATATATTCATGGATTTATCGAAAGCTTTCAATATTGTGGGTCATTCAATTCTTTTGTTAAAATTGTATTTTTTATGGAATACGTGGGATCTCATTTATTTGTTTTAAAGATTATTTACACAATCGTCTCCAATATACTATGTTTAAATATTCTATATCCGATTTTCTGTTATGACATGTGGAGTCCCCTAAGGGTCTATCCTAGGTCCCTTGTTGTTCTTAATACATATTAATGATTTAGATCCTCTGAAAACTTAGAATATGTTATGTACGCGATGACACATCTCTTACCTTTACTCAATCGGATTATTCACATATTAGTCATGTTGAAAGTGAAGTTAATGAAGAAGTGAATAACGTGGCTAAGTGGCTTAAAGCTAATAGATTGATTCTTAATCTGAACAAAACAAACTATTGTATATTTCATAATAAAAACCATATTGTCCAGTAATAAGCTTATATCACTTCGAATTAATTATGTATGTATATCTAAGAATGAAGTTGTTAATTCTCTTGGTAAATATGTAGATATTTTGTTGGTATGCACATATTAATAATGTTATAAGTAAAGTGTCAAACTGTATAGGTATACTGCATAAATTAAAAACTTATGTAACTTTCTCAATATTAATTACACTATATAATTCACTCACATTGTTTCATTTCACATGTTGTATTGTTATTTGGGGAAAATCAAGTCAAATGAAAATGAACACTCTTTATAAGTTACAGAAATGTTTGTCGTTATACATCTCATTCTGGTCCATTATTCTTAAGATTAAAGTGCTTGAATCTTTTTCGATTTGTTTATATATCACAAAACATTAGTTGGCTTCAATTTTGTCTCTTATTGCTTACATGTAAGATAGCTGCATTGTTTTCATTTAATAATGAAATTTAAGCTTAAAATACTAGATTTTGTAAATTATTTCACTTATGGAAAGTAAAAACAACTTTTGCCCCCCAAAAATCTGTTAGAAATGCCTCACATTCCATTTGGAATAATCTACCACAGTGCACGCGATGCATTAAACTTCATATGAAGAAGAAGAGATATGTGAATGCAGACCAACTGGGAGAGTCGGAGGGAAAGAAAAAAGGTAGAAAGCGACGCAAAGTAGAAGTGTTGTGAGGACATTAAAGAGATAGAGAGGGAGAGAGAGAGAGAGAGAGAGAGAGAGGAGGGGGATCACTGAGAGCCCCTGAATAAAGTGTACTCGGACCGAGACTACAATAAAAGTGCGTTGAATACTAGACTACGATCCCTTAGCGAATGAGTGTCTTCATTGGGCATCAGCACATGTATATACCTGGTTAGTTATCAATTAGGAGGGGAGGAGGGGGAGGGGGATCACTGAGAGCCCCTGAATAAAGTGTACTCGGACCGAGACTACAATAAAGGTGCGTTGAATACTAGACTACGATCACTTAGCGAATGAGTGTCTTCATTGGGCATCAGCACATGTATATACCTGGTTAGTTATCAATTAGGAGGGGAGGAGGGGGAGGGGGATCACTGAGAGCCCCTGAATAAAGTGTACTCGGACCGAGACTACAATAAAAGTGCGTTGAATACTAGACTTCGATCACTCAGCGAATGAGTGTCTTGATTGGGCATCAGTACATGTATGAGAGAAAAGGGTCTTGATTGAGAGAGAGAGAGAGAGGGAGAGAGAGAGAGAGGGAGAGAGAGAGAGAGAGAGAGAGGGAGAGACAGAGAGAGGGAGAGAGAGAGAGAGAGAGAGGAGGGGAGGGGGAGGGGGATCACTGAGAGCCCCATGAATAAAGTGTACTCAGACCGAGACTACATAAAGGTGCGTTGAATACTAGACTACGATCACTTAGCGAATGAGTGTTTTGATTGGGCATCAGTACATGTATGAGAGAAAAGGGTCTTGATTGAGAGAGAGAGAGAGAGAGAGGGAGAGACAGAGAGAGGGAGAGAGAGAGAGAGAGAGGAGGGGGATCACTGAGAGCCCCTGAATAAAGTGTACTCAGACCGAGACTACAATAAAGGTGCGTTGAATACTAGACTACGATCACTTAGCGAATGAGTGTCTTGATTGGGCATCAGTACATGTATGAGAGAAAAGGGTCTTGATTGAGAGAGAGAGAGAGAGAGAGAGGGAGAGACAGAGAGAGGGAGAGAGAGAGAGAGAGAGGAGGGGGATCACTGAGCGCCCCTGAATAAAGTGTACTCGGACCGAGACTACAATAAAGGTGCGTTAAATACTAGACTTCGATCACTCAGCGAATGAGTGTCTTGATTGGGAATCAGTATATGTATGAGAGAAAAGGGTCTTAATTGTTTTCATAATAATTAATCAGAATAATTTTCCTGGGAAACTGTTTTATATCTGGTTTGATGTGCTTATTCTACCCTCTTACCGAAGACGGATATTAGATGACGACTGAACTGTCTATAGTAAGTTGATAACAGCGATTTGTTTTGGCTGTTTTTCCTTATAACATGTGTCATAATGAAAGAATAAAGGTGTTTCTAAGCTATGCAAACATGATATAAACTAATATTGATATTGCATGCACGCAATGCATTCACAATGTTTACATTCCTATCGAAACATTGGCTGTCACACACAAGCATAATACTGTTTAGTTACCTCAAAACTTTCGTAGGATATTATTTTATGTGACTTTTCTTTTAAAATGTATTATACGACTACACGTACGTTTATATTTTTGTCTAAATGATGTAGATATACCTTTTAACGTTGAAACTTGATAATCACCTATGCTAAACGTGAATAACGAATCCATCTGAAAGATAATAATGATGTTGCATTAATCTAAGCTCGACTTTGTAAAACTCTTCGTCCATCTCGTGAAAGCCAGGATCTTCGTTTCTGGGTTCCAGTAGCTCCAGCTAATATAAGAGCTTCTTAGGTTTGGTTCAGCTTTCATTGTCGAACTTTGTCGCATCTGAAAACAACATTGAAAAAAGGGAAGCATATCAGCTTGTTAAAGCAATGGTGAGAGAGATACGCTTTAAAATACATTAGTTTGGTTTCGGTTTACGGTTTATTTTTATATAATATTTCACATTTATCGTTACTCAATGTCAGTTTTGTTCACAAGAAATCTGAGGAGAAGATAAGAAGATAAGTAAATGCATGATTTCAATGTATTACTTTACTGTTGGTTATTTTATAAAAACACATTCATGTTACATTTATAGTCATATTATTTGTTGAAGAGGATTTGCTTTTAAGATCTTGATAGAGGGATTTAACACTTTTTCCCGTAATTATTGTTTTAGGAATTGTGATATAAATGCAAACGAACAAAGAAGCAAACGTAGAATGTGATTACTTCATATGAGCTTTACACATAAAAAGATGACCTTCTTTGGTAAATATATATATATATATATAATTATGTATATATAATTAAATACTCAATTATTGTGCAGTCATGCATGGGTATGGCATTAAATACAAAATCATATTATAAATATATATAATATTTTTCACGTAACATGAGAGTAATTGTAATAGTTTTATAATTGTTTTAAGTGGGGGCACGCTACAAGAGTCCTATCTCGCACCCCGGGGCAATGTGTCTGACACGTGAGATGAGAGTAATTTTAATAGTTTTATAATTGTTTTAAGTGGGGGCACACTACAAGAGTCCTATCTCGCACCCCGGGGCGATGTGTCTGACACGGTCGGTTGTAGCAACTACTCCGAAGATCAATATACATTAATCATGATCTAAGGAGACACGAACGAACGAACCCCCATAGTTGCGCCACTACTTGTGATTGTACAGCTGTTTCTATGTGTAGTGCAATAAACCTATACCCTTGATCAGTAACCTCATACACTTTTTTTCAGAGGATATCAACAAAACAAAATAATATAAGGGGGACGATATCAAGAACGATATGCGTGGCACCAAAGTCAATCATAGAACCCCAGAGGTGTCTCTGTTATGGAGGGGTAAAGGGTGAAGGACATCCTTAGAGCCTTGTCAGCAATTTGCAAAACCACTCTTTTCTTTCTTTATGTATGTATTTTTGTGTAAATGTTCTGTTTGTACATGCATGCTGGAAAATGTTACAAATGTAACACATTCGGCCTGGAACCCCTCCCTTTCCAAAATAGACTGGCTACGCCCCTGCAAGACACCAATCATTCCGATATCTCCAAGATTGAAATCTTTCACCCCACTTGTATCGATCTTTGTTTCCTCCTTTCGATGTGTTAGGTGTGAACGGCAGTCCTCTGTGGTGGACTTTGGACTCCTCCATCAAATATCCAAATATAGAGTATGAGAAGAGGAGTTGAAGGAAGTGAACCTAGTCGTCCAAGCTTCCCGGGTACAGAATATTATAGAATTGACATTCAACCAATGAGAACACAGTGTCCTGTAATGAGGAGTTCTTCTTTTCAATTCAGTTCAGACACACAATCAAATCACAGAAGCAAATGTAGTGTTGTCTTGATTAAATTAGTTAAATGTTTGAAGTTTCCACGAACATTGCCGTCGATTAATTTCCCGGTCCATATTTCTTTTCACTTATTTTAAGGAAAATGTTTCAGACGTTTTTTAAGCCAGAACATGACGATGGCTTACTCTTGAAGTTCCTTAGAGGTAAGTTGCACCGCCTCTCCCCTCCCCTCCTCTATCCTAGAGCGTGTGAATCTGAATTGGGGGTACATGGTGTGCCCCCCCCCCAAGGGGCGGATCCAGCTAGCGACGCAGGAGGGGGCCCAATTCGTGAGAAAATATTTAGCGGCAATAGGCGGGGAAGAGGGGGGGGGGGGGGGTTAATGGCCTATTTTGTTTGTTTACTCAACAACCTCCTCCCCCTTTTTGCCAGGGGTGAGGGCCCGTTTACTCTTTGTTTAAAAGGTAAAATTATCGTTACCATCTTGTTTTTTTATTTTTGTTGGCAAGGCGTGGGGGCCCGGTTCCCCCGTGCCCCCTGGATCCGCCCCTGCCCCGACATTTAGGAGACAAAATAATATCGAATAAACTATGCATGTGCCTTAAGGAGCGTTAAACAATGAAAAATGCATGTCCGTCCCCTACCCTAAAGGTAGATCGATGCTACCCCCATCAACCCCACCCCTCCCCTTCCCTTGGAAAAAAGACGAATCGTTGTTCCCTTCTCCAAAATAATTCTCGT
>JAVYIG010000048.1:302500-505000 GCA_035222895.1 Strongylocentrotus droebachiensis | reverse complement strand
CCCTGTTTTACAATCCCAAACAGCTGAATAGTGAGTGGTATGAGATCAGAAATAATTTCAGATCACTTTCCATATATCTGTCTCCTCTCAATCACAGTAAATAATGTGCAATTGTTTGTTATCAATGATTTTCTAATACATTATGAACATTATCAATTTCTCGCAAATAAGTTTAGTGTATTGGATAATACTTTATGTACAAGAAATATGTCACATTGTACTGCAGATGGACATTTGTTATGAAGTTTAGTATTAAATTGATATCGCTTACGTTCAACGTCACATTCAATAGTCCATATAATGACTGCTATGTCGCCCTGTCATACTTTATACTGCAACGCCGAACTCGTGTATTGGATTATTGCAATATATTGTTCACATTGGTCTTATAAACAGACAAAGTACCTGCTTTTAAAAGCGAATTTCAATTTTAGTTAAAAGTGTTATTCTAATGCACATAAATTATATTTTAAGACAACGACAACTGTATTTTTCGATAGGACTAACCACGTTCACTGTAGAGTCAATTATAGTTTGTGACATAACCACGATGTAAAGGATTAATGTAAATTATGATAAAACAAACTTGAATATAATCAACATAACATTTCATAACGATCGGTATTTTGTTTATAAAATGAAACACGTCAGTCAGAATTAAAGCAATCATAGGGCTTCAAATCATAACAAAACACAATCGCAACTAATTTCGAAAAATAGTCCTTCGGGCAATTTAATTGGCCTTGTACGTCTACTTTTGAAAATTACGAACATTACAATGATATAGTACGTAATCGGAACATGAATTCTATGGGAAATTCATTAGCGTATCGAAATTGTCCCTCGGTTGATTTCTCGAAAGTAGTTACGATCGTTTTACAAACACACAACAACAAACATATTACCGTCTACTTCGAACCAGAATGGCTTAACTCACAAGAGAGCTAACGACCTTCTGATTCTCTGCGAGTGGTTCATCGTAAGCAAGGTATTAATGCTACCCAGCGTAAGAATATACGCCCATCTCACTGTATATAATGAGATTTATTTGATTTTTTCATGAATAAGAATTTGTACATTTACAACCTTATGATACAAATAGCAATAAGATGAATATAAGTTCTTTGCTGATAATAAAATAGTTTGTACACGATAATAAGAATAAAAGCTTGCACCGGGCAAGTTGCGTGATTCAAATAAACAATATATAATACAGACCACATCTACTCTGCATAGTCACCTACAACAAATAATCCCTTCCTCAAATGAAGGATTCATTCACGTTTAGTCTTTCTGTTTAAAGCTACCTATCTTTATCATCGTGCATCAGAAAGACAAAAAGACAAAACTGAACTAATGAAAGTCTAATATGATGCATTTCGATCCTGAAAATCCACAAGAAAGAGAACACATGAAGCCATTTAAAATAAATCAAATAAGTTCTTTAAAAAACATCTCGAATTCGCAAACTCAGTAGTCATCCGTCTACATCAGATTATCTATGCACAAGATTAAGAGTAGCACAATGCAATGTTTTAGAGACTATTTAGTAATCACAATGGTCACATTATAACGATGCACAATGAATTCTAACTGAGAATATAAATATTCGCTGAACTTCACATAATATGATTATTTTCGTTCCTCCTTTCTTATTACGGCGTACATACGTATCGAGACGATAAATTCTTGCATAAATTACACACTTATTCCTTTTTTTGTACAAGTTGCTTTTTGGTATGGTAGATGTCCATACTATACAATGGAAGACAGGCCTTCTGTACAAGCGGTAACCATGGATACTACACTACATCATTAATTTTATCATAGAACTATGACAATGATCAGTATAAAAAAAATGAATCTCTTGTCCAATTTTTGTCGTTTTCGTCATCATCTTGATGGACGTCCGTTAGGGGGTACCGCCATTGTATTCGAATACATGTTGGTCGTTATGTCGAAATATATTTTTCTTCTACACACATTTTATTGCTGACATAATGAAAAAAATGTATTTTAACAACTTTAATTTTAACAAATTGAAATTGAAATTGACATGAGTGTACAGAAATAAAGTTGTTAGCATGGCAAACTAAATCCCACAATTATTGATGATGCTGATGCATTTAAACATTTCATAATTTTGCTCTTCAGCATAAAGAAACATTTAGAAGAACTTTCGACAAACTTATATCAAAGAATTGGTGGACATTCCATTTAAAATAGGTAGAATATGGATCAAGAAACTAGTAATTGTATTCACTGTTGGGGGGTCTGATACCCACTCTAAGCCTGATGAACACATTCAGTCATGTACAGATTCTTGGGGTTCAGATAATCTGGTATTTCTGTATATGGAAAGTCTTTTTTGTTTTCTGCTGGTAATCATTAAATTATTTTGTACCATGTTCTAAGTTACTGTGTTGTATTGCTCCCTGATTAAAGCTGTTGTTCATTTTTTTTAAAGATGACTAAGTTGTACAACAAATAAGATGTCATTGAAAGAAATCTTGGCTTTTTCATCTGAAAATCATGTTCAATCATTATAATCCAAATTTCTACTTCACAAACCCGTCTTAGATATCAGGGCTTTCTTTGTCCACAACAAGAATAGATTCAATCAAAATTGTGGGGTTTTATTTTTAACCGATTACGTCAGCAGTCATACATAATCATGTGATTTCGTTTATCATAGTGACCGACTGATCATCCCTAGATCACTTTCTCTTCAGCTTAATCAAATAAATGCATAATCTCGATACAATCAACGAAAATTATTATTCAAGCAGATGCTTCCATTACAAGAGGTAATTTTTTTTAACATTCATAATATTGTTATAATATAAATATCAAATTCAGATAGGAATCTTTCATGAAGACCATTCATATAAATGCAGTATTTTGCTTCTAGCAACTTAGCTTCGTTAGAGCAATGCATAATTATTGTAACACGATCATTGGCGTTAGTTGGCGAACTCGGAACCATATTGCATTATGGACATGGTAATTATATGGTGGTGTTCATAAAACAGACTATTCAAATAGCGAAGAGTTTAAACATTGCATAGACCAGGGCCCCGTCTTATAAAGAATTGTTATAAATCGCAACTATGTACATAAGAGATAGGAGACTGCAAACTTACGATTGATTTGGATCAATCGCAACTCTTTACAAGACGGGGGCCCTGTATCTTATGGGCAGCGTTTCACGAAACCGTCTCAAGTACAAGTCCGACGACAACCCATAGAAACGCGTGTATTGCAATAAACACATTGTTCGAAGAGGATGTCGACTAAACTTGTACTTTCGATGGTTTCGTGTAGGTTTTCCTTTGCCTCCGTAACAGATCACAGTAATGAATGTATATTGTCATCGGACATTTTAATTTCCATAATACGGTGGTAGATCCACGAGATAGATCCACGAGATAGATCCACGAGCATAATTATGCACCAGCCTAAAATTCGAATAAATATTATCTTTAATACACAGTTAATCAATTTATCTGTAAGGTGTGGAAATATTAAAACCATTCCATATAACCTACTCTATTTCTGATTTCCCTTGGACATTGACAGGCTAGCAGGAATGAAAGTCCTTCTTTTACATTATACAATTTTTAACCATTCTCTCAGTGGTATGGTATTGGCTTCCGTATATTTCCATGTTCAAATATATTTTTTAATCGCTCTCCCCCTTTCACAATTGGAAGTTACCCTTCAGCTCGTGTAAGGTGTAATAATAATAATAATAATAATAATGTAAATATAATTATAGCGCATTTTCAATATACATGCTCAAATGCGCTTTTCAGTTATATTGTTAAGAGAAGAGATGAGTTTTTAGATAGTTTTTGAAGGTATTGACAGCGTCTTTATTGTCTTCTTGTCCTTGTAATACTTCCCAAAACGCCTTGGAATCCAAGTTGACTGGCAGACCATCTTGCAAGGCTTTTCGTGAACAAAGGTGATGTAAAAGCATAGCAGGAGTTGCTGCCTGCAGAATCTTTGCAAACAACCTCTAACCACCTTAACGGGTGTATCTGTCGTTCCTCGTCTTTCTGTATCTACCTGCTTTACAGTGCAAGTATCGTCGTGCGTCTCTTTAACCATCTCAATAAGGAACACAATTCCATCAAGGTTGTATCATCTTCATCTCGCATTTGTATTACGCATGTACATGTCAATCATCTCTCTTCCACAAGCAAAGGTTGGTCACCATTAAAATTCAGAAACCAATACTTCTTGATCCAGATATCAAAAATAGTTTTGCTCCTTTCTTGGTTATTATGCAGAATTCAGAAGACAAGTTGAACTCTTGCATTCCCAACCATGTCACGTCCCGTTTAGCTACATCGCCGGCTATTATTATTGCAATTTACTGCAACTTTGCTCCTAACAAGAACAGAAAATCATTGGAGGAAGTTTTCAATCTCTAATTCAAAACGCATCAAGCTGCACCCGCATCAGGCTAGCAAGTCTAGGTGACCATCGAGCTCAGCCTCCAGCCTCTGTTTGCGTCTTCAAAAGCATCCATACTCAAACGGTGAAATCAACTTCTCCTTCCAACAAGTAAATTCTTCCAAAAACGCTCGAAATCGAAATGAGCTAAATAGTTTTGCTCTCTGTTGTAATAAATAGAGTAGCATTTAAAATAACAATGTATACAATGTTTTGTTCTATATGAGCTCTTTACGTCATGCTAGTGGTTCTACCATCTGCATAGACTGCCGACCGTTGATGTTAGGAGGGTACGTAGTGGTAGGGATGTATTTATGTTCTATTACTGGCTTGCTATTCCGTCGCTTGTTGTTGCAGCGAAACGCGAATCGGAGTTCCGACATCATTTCGCCGCATAGCGATTTCTGAAAAATGGCAAACAAAAGGGAGATTACATTCAGTAGTGCTATTATATTTTTTTTGGTTTAATAACTTACTAACAAAATGTAACCAACACTGCATTGACCTAAACAGATTACCATATAAAAGAGGGGGGGGGCTGTCATTCAAAATATTGAAAATATCGGAGCGGCCATCATCTCATATTTGGACAGCGCAATAGTATAAGTTTAATAAACCCAGAATAATAGTCGCTGGAGCATATATATCATTATTCAAGAAAATTAAGTCGGATCATAAAAACGGTATTCAGGCTACTGAACCTTCTTCTGGGGTAAATGGGAGGGGCTACATGAACCTACCCTGTCAATCATAGCATTCTGTCTTGATTTCCAGATGAACTCTGCGAAGGCTGCTATAAGACCACACACCAGACCCGTGATAAGGACCAGGAAGATCCCTCCAATGTTCTTCAGACCCAGTGAGTTAGCTTCATCACTCTGACCTGTACTCTTATGACATTGGTCTGTTCTCCACCACTTCGTCTTTAACTCCAGGAGGACATCATCCTCCTGAAGCTGTAGGATCACCTTGGTGATCTCGTCTCGGTAAACCGAACCTGAGGCAGAAATCAACAAATTTACCATCAGCTTTTTTTTTTAAACGATCGCAAAACTTAAACAAAGTAAACACCCTATATAAGTAATTTCAATGAACTTCTGTATCATCTACATAAATGTGCGATCGTGGCTATGACATTAGTCGTAAACCGGTTATTTTTTTATATAGGAAATACAGTTATCTAAATAATAAAAATGATTGATTGAATGCCTTTGCGATTATATTATTTATTCCGTTCCAATATAAACATATTCACGATACATACACAAAAAATGAAAGATAAATTTGTATCAATCAAATTGTAGAAATTGGAAACTATACTCTTCAGCTAAGTGTGGAATCGCTTCAACCAATAAAAGAACCTTACATTTTTGGTTCCGAATATTTTTTTAAAAGTTATCTTACCAAGTGGAGTTCCGATGCCGTAACCTCTTGAGTTGAGCAGCCCTCCAATAGCTGTCAGGTTATTACAATGCTGTGAGATGACGTAATCAGCCATAGCAGACTCCATCAGATAGGCATACTTTCTATTGTTGAGTACCTGCTGTATCCCGTCATTATACGTGTTTGTAAACACGTGCTGTCGGGAGCTCATGAATTCCCACATCTTCATATAGGTTGGGATCTTAGATCTCTGTGAAGCAAAGCGTAGCAGGTGTAGGGGTAATTAATATGATATGTACATAACATTTTTTAATGATCTCTTGACATATTCTAATGGGCAATTACTTTTAAACGCCGAGACTTAACATTGATGGTGCTCAATTATTATTACTTTGGATTAAGGCATGGATATCGATGTCATTATGGCTCTCTAGCATTTAAAGGAAGTTCCTGCCAGGTACCTCTTTACCTCACCTGGGTCGAGTGTGGCACATGTAGATTAATGTCTTTCAAAAGGACATTAGTGCCGCAGTGGTACTCGATCAGCGAACCATGTGATTCACAGTCCAGTGACATATCCACTATACCACGACACCTCCACGATACCGTTTCCATCTCTTATTTGCAAGATACTCTAGCAATTTCAAAACATCAGTGTCTTATAATTCGGTAACTATTCACTAAATTCTGACATAGTTACTTGGTACTTGCAAATATTGTCATCAAGTTTAACACTCTCTTATCAATTCATCGCGTCATCTATTACCAGTTATCGGACTTACCGAGAAAAATTCTTCTGTTGATCCTCCTTTCCTGGTGCCATACTCAATGGATGTTTGCTTTGCTAGATCATCAGCCGTCTGGATAGGAGACACCATCCTCTCAACCGTCAGGAAAGCAGCAAGGTTAGCAGTATAGGAGGAGATCAAGATGAGAGAGAAGAACCACCAGAAACCACTCAGAACCCTGGTCGAGAACGCTCTGGGGTTGATCTCGGAACCCTGCTGCATGAGTCCACCAAACGAGAACCAGAGGCAGTTAAAGAAGTTGAACTGATTCTCGACTGTGTCGTAGTCAGGGTTGCACGGGTGCGAGTTGTACCACTCGTAAGGGCTGAATCGCGCCAGGACGAAGAGGACGAAACTGACCAAGAGAAATGCGAGGATGACATAGAGCCAGACATCTGGAGACAGCGGGTTGAGGAAGGAGAAGACGCCGGGGTTCTGGGGTTCAGGAACTCGGAAGAGGATGGTCACACCCAGGTACATCCAGGGTTTGGAGAAGTCAATCACCTTCTCACGGGCGTAGCTGATTGTGAGAGGAGCTGCTGCTAGGTCGGCTCTCTTTAAAGAAAAGGAGGGAGGTTGTATAAGAATTCAATGAGCAAATTGAAATCAAGATTATTTACAAGGGTGTCGATCCCTATGGGTTTTAATTTCGACCCCCACACGGACTTAAATGTGAATCAGGATGAATATAGCGCATGTTTCCGAAGACTTCTTTTGCAATATTGAATTCATTTCAAGGAAAAACGTGTTTTGCTTTTTGGGGATAAGATTACAGGATATCGAACTATGTGAAGGCTTTTCAACATTTGAAGTACAGTTAGGTATACAATAACTCCATAGCCTCATCCCACATTCAGAATAAATGTGAGCTAAATAGCCCAAACTAAGTCCTATTGACCAAGAGTAGCCTCATCAGTATTTTAATACCGTTCTCCCGGAGGGCCATGACAAGAAATACAGGTAAATATTCATGATAGATAATACCAAAAATGTACTTTGGCTTGGTCTGGTTTTATTTTCCGTATAAAAATTCAAATACATACAAGAATACAATTTATAAGTATAATACAAATCAAGAATTCAAAAACGGCTGGAATGCTCTATTCAGAGCCAATGTTAAAATGGCTCTGTTCTTCCTAGAGGTCTAGAAATAGATAATTAAACATAGAAATACAACACATATTACCAAGATATTACATACGCACTTTCCAAAAGGAAACCTCCCAAACCTTCTATATCACGTTATGAATAAGACTGTTACCAGCCCGTCCCCCTCTCCGTTCACACCAAAATGTTACACTTCATCTCACCCTTTCGACCAGCTCCCCAACCATGCCGTTCCATTGCCCCTCTGAGATCTCAGAGCCATAGTCTCCATCAGGTACCAGCTTGATGATGTAGTTGAAGGACATATACCTTGAGATATGATCGAGTAGATCAATGATGAAACCTTCAAAGCGAGCATTACCCTCCAGGAGCTCACCATCAGGACTCTTCCGCCTCATACAGTACGGGGGTTCCTGTAAACAAGCGACCATGGAGATAAAATAGAAGTGGGAAATCCATTAGGTTCAATGAATTTGAAGTTTAAAAACGCATTTATATGTCATATTTATCACATTACTTGTACTGTAAGCTTTGTATGTCATGAACTGTAATCCATGTCAATTCAGACCTACATGTAGGCGTTCGACTGTTATAAATATGAATGATTACCTAAATATAATATTAATTTTACTGTAAATACAGCGGCTAACCTATGATATGTACAGTGGAGCTTATGCTACCGTCACAAAGGTTTGTACTAACGATAATTTCGTACGAATCTCCCTGCTTTTCCATTGTCTTCCCGATTTTCCATTGTCTGAAAAATCGTTCGTACGGCGTTCGTAGCAGTTCGTAATGGCATTTGTGACCGAGGCTGAAGCTTACACGAGGCATATCAAACACGGCACGTAACCCCATCAAATAGCAACAACAACAAAAAGCCATTTACGAGAGATGGGGGGGGGGGAGATGAGATGATACCACCACGTCGTAAACCTAATCAACAAAATCGCTATTTCGCATTTCATACATTGATTAAGACCAGATATTAAGACCCCGACCCCCGCCCCCGCCCCACTCATGAAACAGGTGCCCCTCAATGTCTGGATTTACGCTACCCCTCTTAATTTAAACGAGCTTTCCTTACCAATATAGTCGTGATGATAAGGGTCTTATTGTTGAATGTAGAATTCTTATCTGTGTGCATTTCAACAGGGAAGATATTCAGTCCGTTTTCATCCCATTCACCAACCTAGCACAAGGAGAGCAGAGGAGAAGAAGGACAAAAATTCGAGAATTGAAAGCGATGAATCAAACTCATAAATCATAATCTCTATTATAAAGATAGATAGCTTGACAATATCCGTTTTTGCGCTCACTTTTAAATCGTAATTCTTTGCTAGCAATAGACATATTGGTTTTTAAATGATAATCTTGATTTTATGAGCTTCAATACGATTATCGGTATGGTCGTACAAGTATAAATACAGGTTTATATCAACAAAAACATTTTGGTAGTCTCTTAGACCACGAACATCTTGGTACAGCACTTGGAAACTTAGTATAAGGCGCTATATAAATGTAAAAATTAATATTATTATCATTATTATCATTATTATCATTATTATCATTATTACTATTATTATTATTGACATTATAATATTATTGTTATTGTTTTTGCTATTATCATTATTATGATAATAATTATCATTATTCTTATTATTATCATAAAAATCAGTATGATAATTATTATTATTGTTATCATTATTATTATTGTTATTATTATGATTATCACTATTATTTTTATTATTACCATTATCATCATGCTAATCATAAATTTCTACAGAATATGTCTGAGTTTACTACTTTAGTTATGTATTCTTCGTAATTTGTGTTAACTTTCTTTATTCTCTACATCTGACGATATAAGAACTTCAGTAGTCATAATACCACAGAAACCAACCAAATTTAAAAACATGAACAGTTTCTTACCGTTTTGAATCCTACTTGCTCCATGAGTTCTGAGATGAAGAATCTGGGGTTTTCCCTTTCTCCATTCCTGTCAAACGTGATGGGTCCTGTGAGACCGTTGATGCTGGTCTGGAAATAAATGAATACACGAAGAGGGACTATTATAGAAAGCGGGACATTCAGTATGTAACGCAGAAAATAAATTAGCAAAGGCATACAACGATAGAGAGCGAGAGAAATTCGTAAGCGTTGGTCTGTAATACAAAGAAAAACAAGTATATAGCGAGACATTTTAAAGAGAGAGCGAGGTTCTTGAACGGACAAGGATTTTGCCTGCAATTAAATTAATAAATACACAACCTTGTAGATAATGTTCTAAATCTTCAACGTGGTAACATTAAATCAATGAGTATGAGAAAATGTCCAGGAGATCGATGTTGATATAAAATAAAATAAATGTTAGGCTTACCGATTGCAGAAAATTGTAGAAGGTGAGTCCATCGTTCCATTCAGCTTGCTCTCCGAAGCAACTTAGCGACCTCAACGAAATATTCCGAGTACTTCCGAGAGCCTCCAAGCCATTTGCGACCACACTAACAGCATCATAGAGCAAGGCAGCTTCCGTCTAAATGAAAATAACAATAAAATAATTGATAAATAGATAATCATTCATAGAGCACATTAATAGGGTTTTCCGTGATTATGAAATGCCACGGCGTGTATTCAATACTCTTCCTCCGCAATTGTGTCTATGATCATGAATTCAATCAATCATTCCATTAATCACCTATGTACCAATAACTCAATTAAACATTCAATCATCTATCTAGTTTATTTATCTATCGGCCAATCTAATTATCATCTATCTATCTATCTATTCATGTAAACATTATGCATCTATTTATCTCTCCTCCCCACTCTCTCTCTCTCTCTCTCTCTCTCTCTCTCTCTCTCTCTCTATCTATCTATCTATATATCAGTTAATAAATCAGTCACATCAACTTGAAATTGAACTTGAAATCAGTAAATCTATAGATAAGCCAGTCACTCAATCAGTCAACCAACCAATCAATCAATAATCAATCAACCGATTACTCACTCACTCACTCACTCAATCAATCAAAATATCATCTCCTCCCTACATACCGTGAGGATACTGAAGTTCCTTGTTGTCATGGTAACACTCCTAGGTCCTATCTGCATGGCGTTCCATTCTGCCATAAAAGCCTCAACGAGCTGATCATAGAGGTTGAGCATATGCAGGGTAGTCAGGTTCACCTTGTCACCGGTGTACCGGGACATGTTCAGCAGGTAAAGATCCTGTTTGATAACGAAACACAAGAGGGTCAAATAAGTTATTCTCAAAAAGCATTCCCGTATGGACAGCCAAATTATTTGAGATGGAGTAATAGAAATACAGAAATAGTAACAATACCATTCATCAAAGCTACTACTGACACGACTAGAATGGACTTAGAATGACAGATTATGATGATGAGATAGAGGGTTATATAAGTTACTCTAAAAAAACATTCCCGTATGGACAGCCAAATTGTTTGAAATCGCCTAATAGAAACACAGAAATGGAAACAACACCATACATCAAAGGCTACTACTGACACGAGTAGAATGGACTTAATAGACGTACAGATTATGATGATGAGATAGAGGGTTATATAAGTTACTCTAGAAAAACATTCCCGTATGGACAGCCAAATTGTTTGAATTCGAGTAATAGAAATACAGAAATGGAAACAATACCATACATCAAAGGCTACTACTGATACGAGTAGGATGGACTTAATAGACGTACAGATTATGATGATGAGATAGAGGGTTATATAAGTTACTCTAGAAAAACATTCCCGTATGGACAGCCAAATTGTTTGAATTCGAGTAATAGAAATACAGAAATGGAAACAATACCATACATCAAAGGCTACTACTGATACGAGTAGAATGGACTTAGACGTACAGATTATGATGATGAAATATGACAATGATAAAATAAATAAAACCATTAGGTGAAATGTTGTACGGGATATTTTAAATTCAACTTGCAAGTTTTCTGTGTGTGAAATGACAATTGGAGTAGGTTTGACACGATATCAAAAAGTATATTGACTAAATATAGCACTCTGAAATGACGATATGATTCATTTACACTGGTAAACAATGAAACTAAACTATTTTACGATAAGACAAATTTGTGTCAATAAAATGAACGTGTCTGTAAAGAGGATTGAGGACACGGCTTACCAGTGACACGAAGAGATAGTGGAAGTAACTTCGAAGCATTTGTAATTCGAGCATCTGAAAAAAAGAAAGGAAAATAACAAAATTAGTGTTATTGGTATGAATATTTTGCATTCATTACGTTATTGGCTTAACAATTTTAATGTTCGTTACCTTTTTAAAATGTGAAAATGTAAATATTACACAACGATTCCTGTCAATAATTATGAAAAGGACATGGTTTCAGATGTCTGAATAAACAGCTGTCCATGATTACAAACTAATCGAGAGTTGCTCTGCCTCAGAATTGAGTTCTACATAACATCAATGTTTAAGAATGCGGCATCACCTGATGATAATAAATTCAAGATCTTTATAAATCCTACCAATCTAATACACCTGCTGATCTCAAGGTCAAGATATCACCTCATGTGGGGGCGCTAGCTTGATGGGAGGAAGCCCACACACTGGTGGTCAAATTGAGTTAGAGGGACATTCAGGGACATGGCGACCCGTGCTAGAAGATGATGGAAGTACATTCCGACATAATAATATGGCATTCACCTTTTCTCCTCTTGTACTTCTCACTCTCTGTTATCCCGATTTTTACGTTTTCTGTTTTGTTTCCCCTTTACCTTCTGTATATAGCCCAGGGAGAGGGCTTGACCCCCACATTGGTTGTCAAATTGGGTTAGACGGACATGGCAACGCATTATAAAACATGGTTAAGCAACTGCTGTTCGACGTGATTCTGACCCCCCCCCCCCCCCCCCCCACATTCTCTACATCTTACCATCTCCCCCAGCCTCAATATATCCAATATTTCCTCTATTCTTGTCCTTTCCGTCTCTCTTTAATTTTTACTGGCACCTTCTCTTTACCTCCACCCCCATCTCCCCCTCTCTCTCTCTCTCTCTCTCTCTGCCCCCTCTCTCTATCTATCTATCTATGTGCGTATGTATCCACCTCTCACTACCCCCTCTCTTTTACTCCCTCCCTACTTTCTCCCTCTCTCTCTCTCTCTCTGCATTAACTCTCATTGTTGTTTGCTTTTTGTTTCATCTCTATTTCTCCATCTCCCGTGACACCCCCTACGGTACTCGCATCACTTTATTTAGTCTCATAACCTCATTCTTGACTCGAGTGAAAACTGTTGCTACAAACATGACACAGTATACTGGCATAATATTAAGGTTTCGACGCATCATACACGTCCTTGAATGCATCCTCCTCTCACCTGTCACCGTTATGAATAATAAACCAAGAATCATCATGCATTTTTGATAAGATTACGACAAGAGAAATGTGGCCATGTCGCTGTATCCATCTCCGCTATGCTCTTATTATACCTCAGTCATTCCGCCAAACCAACCCACGCTCAATCGTAACCGACCCATTCTTAAAGCCCACTCCACACAATGCGATCTTTATGCGATCCGAATTTCGAAGAAATGACAATTATGTTGGATATATGAATTTAAACATACATCATCTCCTCGATGTAGGTGGTAGTTAATGATACAAATGTTAACGTCAACCGGAAATGTAGTGCATTTAGGCTCAATTAGAATAACAGGTCGAATCGGCTTCAAATCATAGACAGTCGCACTACTGGTATGACGTCACTACGATTATAAGCCGATTTAGCTTTCCCTCCTCCAAAGAACCTTGAAATCAATTGAAATCTAAATTGTTATTAAACATAATGACTATTCAGATCATCAATCATTAATATTTTAGAAAATTTGAATATCAATATCAAATGCTCTTGCAAACTCTTATATCGTAGCAGCTCGTATAGTGTGCGGTGCACTTTAGTCATTCTGGGGAATGTATTATCCTGTTTTGTGTCTTGTCGATCTGGGGGGGGGGGGCGTTTCACAAAGCCTTTTTTCAATGACAAATGACAAACATCAGTGACAAATCTACTGATAACGAATCAGAAGCAAGGATATCAGTAGCTTTTAACAAAAATGTCATTTGTCACTGATGACAAGTTTTTTTTAAACGCCCCCCCCCCCCCTGGTCTCGATCTGCTCGGTGTGAAAGGGTCCTGTAATGGTGCTGAGTTCACGTGGTAAGTGATGGAGGTGAATTGGGGTGGAACCTTCTAAGAGGATGATCAGCTTACAAGTTCAAAGATTAGACGTCATGCTGGTATGGATGAATCGAATTCTTCTCCTAAATTACATTATATGATCAAGCCATGTTTGTGACATTGAGTTCCTGGTTCCTATCGGTGTCGTATATCTTCCTAGCGGCGTTGTAAAACAGCAAGCCAAGAGGGTGGCAATAGCTCTGTAAATAGTTAAGGGTGTAAGATGACGAGGACATCGACAATACGGAGTCGTACTGATATCGTCAACTTTTTAGAATGTTATTTTTTATTTTCATCCAAACTCGCAAAACAAAGATACATGGTTTTCATTTCGAAAACAAAAAACGTTGTGAGTTGGGTTAGCATTTAATGATTACCTTTCAAATCATATAAACCAATTTAAGCCGACCACGGGCACAATAGTTGTGTTGACTGACTTTGAAAGTCGGGCTGAGTCTCATCACATTCTTTAATTCTTTCCTTTTCTGTTTTCATTTTCTTTTCCACACACATTTTCTTTGCTTTGTCTTTTTGTTTTTGCTATTATCAGTATTCCCTTAGTTAGTTTTCCATTTCGTATTCTATATCATTATGCGGGCTCTATAGCTCTATCCCTATCCCTCCCTTCCCCTCTATGTTTGTCTGTCTGTCTGTGCCCCCCCTTCTCTCTCTCTCTCTCACTCTCTCACTCTCTCTCTCTCTCTCTCTCTCTTTCTCTCTCTTCTTCTTCTTCTTCTGCCATCATCTCTCGTTTATTTGTTTAAAATACCTCTTCCAGTTAGTCTCTCGCTTTCTCATTCGCTCTTATCTTTCTCCTCTCCTTTCATCTTCTGTTGTTTCTCAGATTATTAAGTCTTACTTCTTTCTGCGTACCTTTCTTCCTCTTCCATACCTGGTGACCTTATTCCAAAAGCATATACATCGCATCCTCGAAGCATCCCGATCCTTGTCATGTTCTACATTATCATGATTATAAAGGTCTTGACCGCTTTGAAGGACAGAACATGATTATCTGTCAATTGAAACATCATCTTAAAATGTATCAGGTGCGTTAAGAATGCGAGCAAGGTCCCAAGGTATAGATCCTATAAGATTTCCATTACAACGCACCTGGTTAGACTCACTGGTATGAAACCAGGACACAGTAAGGCAGCTATCTACACCTGATGTGAATATAGTCATCAGGGTATCAGTGTCAGAGAACGAAGTTTACATCATTTTACAAATCAAGAATAGTAAGATGAGGAGGGGATGCGGAAAGGAGAGGGGAAAGGTGAAATATGTAGGTGATGAAATTCTTGTCATCATCTCTACATCACATTTTATGTCTAAACTCTGAAAACAAATCAATGTACAACTTTACAATATGATTGAAGCTTGCCGCTTTAGCAGAGCATTGAGGAGTTCAACATTTCAACCGTAAAGATGCAAAAGTTGCATCCTGTGGATGGGTACACTTTTTCACCTCTTAAAATAAAAAGTGCACTCGGTCATGGGTGTAGCTTTGCATCTAAAAAGATGATAATCAGTGAAGATGCAATTCTATACCATTTTATTTTTAGGTATATGTTATGCCAAACTCTTGAAAGGTCAAGAGATCAGATGAACCGTATTTAATAAAAAATGTCATCGGTCGATATCTTTTGATCTAAAATTTGCTAATCAGAAAAAATTCCACGGGTTAAAATTTTCAGACCGTTTAAACTGTGTAACTTACTAATCTCGATTCATAGCGTTCTTTGTTGTATTCAATTATGTTATGATGATGAAAATGAAATCATTACCTGTTCTAGTAAAATGGGGAGCGTCTCTCTCCGGCAATCAATGACGATGTGATTAGCTCCTGATGTCTTTATCCTTTTAAGCAGAGCTTTGTGATTAGATCCGACCATTCTCTCAACTTTAAGCTGGATTCCCATGCTCGAGGACAACTCTAATATTCCCTGGAGTCTTTCTAAAGCTGTAAAGAAGATGTTCAAAGTATTTAATGACCCTCTTTGTTTAATAAGCAAACTAACACAGTAATAGTGTTGGATCATATCTTAATTATCAACATCTATGCCGTATTAATAAAGTTTTGAAAGCATTCACTGACAGATTAAAGTTGAAAGTTTAAAACCACTGTGCCCTCTGTTTCCTCCAAAATCATATTGATAAACAAATATAAAAGAACAATGACAAATTGGAAGTGCCAGTACGAGGCAAATTGGCGTGAATAATGATAAAAACAAGCATTATTGCCACGACAAATTTATTTGGATCTGAATGAGAGGGGTTGTAAGACCTAGAAAGAGAAAGTGAGAGACAAGGAGAGACAGAGACATCCAAAATCACACGGAGAGAAATTAAGGATGACATAAGGAAAACAAACATTATAGAGAAAAGGAAGGGGAACAGGGGAAAGACAATATAGGTGGCGCGACAGAGACGTGGGAAAGTGAGAAAAGGTGAAGTAAGAGAGAGAGAGGTGGAGAGGAAGGGGAGAGAGAGAGAGAGAGGGGGGGGGAGGGAATAGAAGGATGGAGGGAGGGAGACGGACCATTGTGAAAGAGTGACAGAAAAATGCAGAGAAAATTCCGAGTCGTCAACTAACCAATGTTTATTTTGTTTCAGTAGGTTTCGGGTCTATCTTTGACAACCCCTCCCCCACGCCCTCCCCTACCCAGCTCGCCAGCACGTCGGTTATGTTAAAACGGATAAAACCAATTCACCCCTGAGACAGAGAGAAAGTAGGACAAACATTCATCGCAGTCATCTGTCTTCGGATTACATGAAACAACTCTCCTTCCTTCCTTCCTTCCATCATGGAGGAATCCCAACTCTCCACTAATCAACGAGACGTAATTAAGGGCCGGGATCGGATAGAGGAGGGTGTTGGAGTCGATTCATGCTTGCGGCACCCTACCCGTGCGATCGAGTCAGGCCTCTGGCTACAGGTTGGCGGTGTGCTAATACATGATGTAATACTAATTTCTGCTGCGTGCAAGGGTTCTCAATGTATTTATTGGCCATTCTGAATGCCATAGTCATCAATTAACAGACATAGTAGAGGCAAACGTGTAATCCAACCTAGGTTTGTCCGTTTATTCGCACTTCAAATTCTTTTGCTTGAATTTTGTGTAGTAATCGTCAAAACGTATCAAAAGATGTCCTGTATAATTATGGCGCTTATAAAGTTCGTGTTCATTGATAATTGACCGTTCCTTTGTGTTCACGAAGTATCTTATCGATCGATCGAGATAGAGAGAGAGAGAGAGAGAGAGAAAGAGAGAGAGAGAGATTGAGAGAGAGGGAGAGAGAGAGAGAGAGAAAAGAGAGAGACAGAGAGAGACAGAGAGAGAGAGAGAGAGAGACATACACAGACAGAGACACAGACAGAGACAATGAGAGAGAGGGAGACAGAGACAGAGGAGACAAAGACAGAGGGAGAGAGAAAGGAAGAGGGAGAGAGAGAGAGAGAGAGAGAGAGAGATAGAAAAAGAAAGAGAGTGAGACAGAGGGGGAGGGAGAGAAAGAGAGAAAGGGAATGGAGGCTTGGACAGGGTGGAAAGTGTAACAATTAAAAAGGCAGATATCATGAAGAATAACAAACACTTACTATGTTTACGAAAAACCACTGAACTTACCTTCATCTTCGTCGTACATGACAGTGACCTTCTTCCATTTATAATGTTTGACTATATCTACCATCAATGAGCTGATGTATCTAGCATGAGGGTATAAGCTGATGGTATTTGATAATGGCTCCACCCCTCCAAACTGTCTCCTGGTATCAACGTGAGGTACGTCCACCGAATTACACACAGACCGAACAGCAAGAGCGCCATCTATCGATGTCGGGCCAACCACAGCTGCTATACCGTTTGCGTGTTGAAGTTGAGCACAAACTGAAACGATAAAACGAGATGATAAATTAGATGCTTTCCCCTTGATAAAGTCGTTTATGAATTAAAGGTTAAAGTGTTATCTATGCAGGGGACACTAACCCATGTATATAAATGCAAATTTATACATGCCTTCAATCCACGACCTCAGTAATCATTACCAATGTCTCAAGATTCCGGAGATCTCTACTAAACGGGTGTTTTGAACATTAAAGTTTCTTGATCATCATAAAGATATTAATTGGAACTGGACGCAAATGGGCCTCCATGAATGAAGACATCATAATAGACCATAGTTTAAGGGGGGACATGTGACTGATTGATTTTTTTTTATGACACCGACCGAAGCAGACTGGAGAATCGCCCCTTTTAATGAGGTATTGATGAGTACTAGAGTACTAGAGGGGAAATATCGTTTTCTTTGAAAATGGAAAGAGGAAATAGAGAGGAGGGAGCAATGAGAAGGGGGAGGGAGAGAGAGAGAGAGAGATAGAGGGATATATATAGAGAGAAAGAGAGAGATTATAGAGGGATAGAGAGTGTAAGGGGTTGATCATATTGAGAGAGGCAAACAACCGGCAAAGAAAAACTACGAGTTAAAAGACTTAAAACAATAAATATCACCAACATTAAAAAGATATTTGTGGAATACTATGACGAAAACATTCACATACGGCAAATCGGGGGAATCTCTTAAAAATGGACTAGAATTTTAACATCATAATGTAACGTGTGACCCAATACACCCCTGACCGGAAGGAGGAGGAGGAGGAGTAATAAGTGGTCTACTTGACCAGGGCACCAGAAGAATCTTAATCATGTCCACGACAGGCAAACCAAGGCCTGATTTTCATTAAATTGTCAAAAACGAAGAAGGAAAAAAAATCATGTAGTGGAACGCACTTTTGTTCTAAGCTTTTAAATGCAATTGAGATGCACTCTTACAGAAAATTGAATTTAAGAATTATATTGTCATGTACATCAGCGTGACATGGGGATGAAACAAAATGTCAAAGCGCGGAATATTATTATTCGGGGGAGACCATTTTAGCCTGAGGCCTAACAATACAAAAATTACATAATTTTCCAAATTCGTATGAAGTATTCCCATCTCTGCCAGGAAGAATTTAAAAACAACCAAAGCAACGACACATGTAAGCAAATCGAAATAAAACAACGAAATATGGCCTGAATCTGACATGTAAAATAATTCGGTCACTGTACGTATGGAATCTAAACTAATACAGGATAAAAACAGTTGATTACTCAAACAATTATATATCCGTATTTATTGAATAGCTTATAACAACAGTAACACGCGTACATGTATCTGTATTTCTGTTTTACATGTACGTGGAGAAGCAATGTTTCCCAATTACTCAGAAGAAAGGAAGACGTTGTAGTACAGACAATATACTTTAGGACACAAGGACAGTTTATTTCAATGTGACTAATCGTCTCTTCTCTCGGAAAGGTCGCGTCCTCTTGGCCCGCCCTGTATTGCCATGTATCAAAATAATATTGGCTCCAAAAGAAAGTAGTCATTGAGGATGAAAATGAGAGAAACAGCCGGACTTAATGACCCCCTTCATTAGATCCGCCAAGGTCCAAGACCTATTAACTTGTCAAACTGAAATGATATAGAGCGGTGTCTCTGATGATTGACCCCTGTCTACCAGAGCAGTCTACAGGTCTGGACCTTCGGTAAAAGAGTGTCACTAATTTATTAATCAGATCTAACAGAGTAAAGTCGTAAAATCATGGCCTTGTCACTTACTATTATCAAGGAATTTTATTTAGGACGGATGAGATATGAGGATGTAACACACAGAACGTCGGCAGACATCCAACTCTGTCTTGTCAATTAACAAACAACTATGAGAAAAAACCTTGACAAAACGATTTTTCATTTTTGATTACCTTTTAAAAAGTTTGATTTGAACTGACGCTAGTATTCAACAAACTTCTGATATTCAGATAACATCAAACAATCGCTTTCACAAGGCATCAACTGTGCCAAGTACTATTATTACATACGATGATGATGATGATGACGAGGATGATGATGATGAGGAGGAGGAGGAGGACGAGGAAAAGGGAGATTGTGATGATGTTGAGGTTGATGATGATGATAATGATAATAATTTACAGTATTAAGTGGCGCCATAGTTTTGTTGAATTATTTCAAACACTACAGTATAGCAAAACTTAATCACCTCTCTTTCTCTTCAAACTGGCATTCCACCAGATTTCCAAACCTATCTATAATCTTTGATATCGATAACAGGTTTTTAATATAACACTTTCTTTAGTTAAACGAGAAGCTTAAATTCTAGCGAATATTAGACACGTACATGTAGATACATGATAACAACGTAATGTGGAAAGTGAAGTTTACTGAATAACTAAATATGCCTGCACGGTGGCTAAAACAGATGCGCGTAATTGGTTCAAGCCTTTGATTCAGCTGACCATGAGTGACAGTCGTTCTGTCCATCACTGCGGCTAGTAGGTCCATGGTATAATAAAGCTATGACAAGCTTAATATGAAGATATGAACATGGCGATGGGAAGGTCATCTTCACCTCAGCTGAACGGGTGTGTTTTTATTATTGAGAGACAAATACATATCAAAAGTTGTCGGAAGATGGGTAAGGGTTTATCAGGAGGGCAGTTTCTCCCTGTTTGAGTCACTAACTCATTGTTTACCAGCACATGTTGTTCATTTTGTTACGGAAATAGAATACGGTTTTCAGACCATACGAGGGCGTACATTTGATATTCAATTATTCACGAACAAAATCATTTCTTTTGGGTATGTATGATAAAATAAGACAGAATTCAATTTAACATTCACTGCGCGAAAAGGAGCACTGCAGACTGTGGAATCTTAGATCACTTGGAATAGAACAAATCTTCCTATCTGTTTCCCATTTTGTTTTATCAGCTTTTAAATTAGTGTGTTTTTCAGAATACATTTACTTCTACAGTAGACCTACATGTAGGCAATGAATCCGTGATCTCTTCAGGATAAAGGATATTCATAATCAAACACAATGTGTCCTGAATTCGCGCCATTGTCATCTATATACCTGCGAAAGGCTTACCCATTAACGCAGTCATTAATTCATTCAACCCACGGTGTGTCAACATCTTGAGTAGATGAATAATGGTTGAATCAATCTTTATCTATCGCCTTTTCTCACTCCATCTCTTTCTTGATACCACCTTTCTGAGAGGGAAAGATGTTTTGATGAGGATTGATGAGGCAAACATTCGATATTTCATTTTTTCCGGGAGGCGGGAAGATGGGGGGGGGGGGGGGGGGGTGGGAGTTATTCTAGGAAAAGGATTGTTTGTGATGGAGATGAAGAATAAGATGAAGGATGAGGGGTCTACCAGGAGGTCCCATCGGTCTTATTCCATGTCAACATGGGTAATCTAGAAATGACGATGAACCTATTCCCAACTATACCAATCTCTCTCTCTCTCTCTCTCTCTCTCTCACACACTCTGCCTCCCCGTCTCTCTCTCTCTCTCTCTCTCTCTCTCTCTCTCTTCCCATCATTCTACCTATTTCCTTTCTGTCTTTCTTTCTATTCCTTTATCGATTTTCATCTACCTTTCTCATTGTCTTTATTCTCTTTATCACGTTATCTCTCATTTTTCTGAATTCTTCTCTCCTCTCGCACTCCCCCTTTTCCCTCTCCCCCTCTCACCATCCCTCTTTCTCTCTCCTTATATCCTATATCCTTTATCTATCTAGCTACTTATAATTCTCTTCTCGGCATCTTCTCTCTCTTTCGATTTACGTTCGTCTGTCTTTGCCTTGCTCTCCATTACTTTTTTTTTGCTCTGTAAAATGCGTGCCATTCTGTCATTTGTTTTTAATCCATCTGTCTGCCTCTCTCTCTCTCTCTCTCTCTCTCTCACTCTCTCTCTCTCTCTCACACGCACACACACACACACACTCTCTCTCTCTCTTTATCTCACTATCTCTCTCTCTCTCTCCCTCTCTCTCTCTCTCTCTCTCTCTCTCTCTCTCTCTCTCTCTCTCTCTCTCTCTATATATATATATATATATATATATATAAAACTCTCTCTGACTTTCTTTTTCTATCTAATCATCTCTTTTCTGTCTTCCCCCTCTCTTACTTTACTTGCGTCACCTTAGTGTCTCGGGTCTGCGTCAGATTCTCCATGTTGTCCTCGAAAGGAATTGTTTCATGGCTTATCAACTATCCCAACATTGTCTCTTGAGTCCTGAAGTGGAAGGTCGAAACATTTTCGATCTGTGACTTTAGCCCACTTCTTCCCAGAAGGTTTGCTTGGCAGAAAGGTGATATCTTCACACCGCTTAAGATCATTTGCATCTTATTGCAACCCCGAGTTGAATTAACATTTACCAATTGCGATAATTTCCCAAGAGAAATTACTCCGCGCTGTAAAGGTAGCCATAGAACTGAAGGTGTGCTCAAAGGCTGTTTATGTTCCGATTACATAATCTCTTTTGTGACAATTCTTATCAAAGGATAACTGTTATTCTCATTAAACACCTGATATTTCAACAGTGATCGTTGAGACGCTCAGTGTTCACCTGGAAATGATTCATCTCACAAAATGTTAATATTACTACTGTTACTACTAATCCTACTTATGCGGGGATAGCAGTAGACATTTTCTTCTTATTACTAAAAATAAACTCAAAAACAATAACAAAAGTCTACACAATAAAAGGGGGAAGGGGATGAAGCGATTACAAATCTAATTTGATGTTTACGCCTAAAAACTGCACCGGTGTATTTATATTTGTAAGTGAGAGTTTAGAGTGCCATTGTGTGTTTTTTCATTACAACGGCCCTGAAAGTATTCCTTCGTGAAAAAAGTGGTAAATTGAATTATTCCTTCAACGATTTCGCTGCAGAAATAACAGATTAAACATAGTCTATACATACTTTACCTTCATTATGCCAAAGAGAAATCTCTCTCTCCGTTTATAAAGATTAGTTGCATCAAGGACTGTGTGGTGTAGCTATAACTATACTATTTTAGAATGGGAGGGGGATACTGGGGGCTGTCTGACCCAAATTTCGGAGAAATTGAGCCCCCTCAAAAACAGGGGGTGGGGAGGGAAGAGCTGTCTGACCAAATTTACTGAGAAGTACTCACAAAAACGGCGAAAAATAGCACAAAATCCCAAGTTTTCCTACATTCTTTCCTCGTTTTTCGTTTTTTTAATTTGTTTGATGGGATGTGTGAGATCCTTGACAACCACACCCCCTCTAGCGACACTCTTGATCCAGGATGATAGTGGAGGACAGAGGAGGTTAGAGGGATAAAGCTTAGGGTCTAATTAATTGGTTCTGGTCTCTCGAGTGTGGGGCTTGGTTGGCAGCCTTCATCTAGATTGAAACACTGGCAAGTTCATTCAGTGACAGCTTGGCCTTGATCTGGTGCAAGAAAGTCGTTATTTAGCCATACCAGTTTGATGAAATATTAAGGAAGAGGTTAATAATGGTTCATCAAAATAAGATAACGGCTGTTTTTTAAATATTGTTTCACCATGCTTTACACCCCTTCTCTTTCTTTCTCTCCCTCTCTCTCTCTCTTCCCTCTCTCTCTCTCACGCTCACGTCTCCCCATCTCTCCTCCCCTCTCTCATCACCTCTTCCTCTCTCTCTTCTCCCTTCTCTTATCAACTCTCCTTCTCTCTCTCATCAATTTAAAAATACTGAATACAATTTGGGATCTCCCGAAAATCTCAAGTAGAAACAAATCTAAATTACATGCGGTTGGAGATATATTATACAGAATATATTCTCCCCAGTCACGGGAAATTGTTACCTGGGTATAGGATAAGTTAGTTCTTCCCGTGCCTGGTAAATTGAAAAGGATTTAGTTGCAATTTAAACCTGTATTCAAACTAGATTATACATTTCTCATTCCAATTCGACAAAGAATGGTATAATTCAGTGCATCTCATAGAATATAACCAAGTATAAAGAGGACAAGCGATGCAAAATCCGGAAAAGATGTTGAATTTTTCACCTCATCAAAAAAGTACGAAAGTGCAATGGCCTATTCCTCCGTGCAAAGTTTTTGAACGCGCCATGAATATTGTGCACTTGAGTAGAAATTAAGTACACGAGCGGGGCGTCGCAGTAATATGTCTGTCATCTTGGAAATTGTCTCTTAAACTTAAACTAGTTTCTTGGGCCCATCAGCCTAGGGCGATTTAGGGTCTGAAGTAGGGGAGGGTATGTTTTATCGGAAAACTATTAGCGGGTGGGCTATGGATATCAATTATCTTCCATGCTTTCATATTTGTCATATTTGTCATATTTACTTGGCTAACAGCGTGACGCATTTTAAGAAGAAAAACACGATAAAATGTAAATCTGTAAAGTGATGACTTCCAATATATTATGACAGCGTGTAGCTATCAATCATAGCCTAATACCGGATTGACCAGGTGCTCATACTCGTCATATCTTTGGAGAATCATGGCCACATGACAATCTTGTCAAACCATAATTATCATTCTCATTTTTTTCTTTCTGATTTGTTTCCCCCTCATGGTAGCTCTGAAATATAATTTGTTCTGTGTTGAGTTGAAATGTGCCTACTGATTACAATCGTATTTTTGTTTACCTTGTTAAATCCGGTTCATTAAACCTATTTGAATTTAAGAGGAAGAAAGACTTACATAGTAAAATAAAAATGACTGAATACAAAGTTAATAAAACCGCGCATGAATGTGAGACTATATATATATTTCATTCCATCATTACCTTGCGTTTTATTACCTATCTAAGATAAAAGTAAACCTAACTCTCAGTCTCAAGATCATTTATTGCAAAAGCCCTCTCTCAATTTGTAAATTTTGATAAACCAAATGTTCGTCTTTATTCGCTTATAATTCAAGGAAATCTGTTAAATATTTTGTTACCCTTGTTTTTGTCTTTGCTCAATGGAAGTGTTTATTGTTAAAGTGACCCATAGAAGTGGTACAATGTATTATTAGTACCTGCGTGGGAAAAGTGCTATACTACATGAAATAAATTTTGGATTCCATTTATTTTGTTAAAGGGAAATTGCTTCTCGTGCATCTCACTTCTGTTTAGAAAACACGTCACACCCTGACAGACTGTGTATTCTCTTTTACTTGCAGCACAAAAGATACTGCATAGACGGTTCCGTCGTTATCTGTACCTTGATTAAATTAAGTTGAAGTTAACGTGTTTTTTTGTACTCGTTTCGGAAATCAATACTTCCAATTATTGTTATATATTTAAATAAATACATATACTAGGCACAACCAGTGAAGGTTACTTTTTGTAGACTGTGGCCGGTAACTCAATTTATCTATTCCATTCAAAATTGATTAAAGTTAAATCAGAATGGTTATACTGAGTCCACACCAAAGATGCGTCCAGACCCGTTCTTATATTTCCACCATTCTCACATAATAAAATTGATGAACTTTCGCTGTCCATACGGGGTTTAGGCCTCACGTCACTTCCCTTGGTACGTGGAGTTCTCGCACCCTCATACCCCATCCAGCTCATTGAGTTTACATTGTCCCTTATTCGTCGTGTCCATACAAAGTGTAGTCTTGGCGTTAGAATGCCAGCATGGGCTGTCATATTGGAAGGACCGCGTTACCGGATCAAGTAAGATAAATCCTGGTATGGACTCACCCTAAAAACCCTGAGGTTCATGGAAAGGGTAGCTGTACTCATTTAGACCACGAGTGTGGTGACAGGAAATGATAAAATCTACTTAAAAGCAGAGAGTGGTGGCATTTATTCGAAGCAAATGGGTAATAGGCTAATATTCCATAGAGAGCCGTAGAAGGAAGATGTAAACTAAAGGCGCCGAGATATTCCTCCCCTCCAATCTCTCTCCCCTTTCTTTTTTCTGTCCGTCTGTCTGTCTGTCTGTCTCTCTCTCTCTCTCTCCCTCTCTCTTTGTCTCTATATGTCTCTCTATCCCTCTGTCTCTCTCTGTATCTCTATCGCTCTGTCTCTTTCTCTGTCTCTCTGTCTCTCTTTCTCTCTGTCTATCTCTCTGTCTCTCTCTCTCTCTCCTTCTCTCTCTCTGTCTCTGTCTCTGTCTCTGTCTTTGGCTCTTTCTATCTATCTTTATATCAATATACATGTTTATATATATCCGTATATCCGTATATATATATATATATATATATATATATATATATATATATATATCTACCCGTATAAATATATATGTATTTATCTCTTATACCTATCTATCTTCCGGCTTATCTGGATTGATCTGCATATTATTACCATGCATTCTTATGACTTTTTATCGAGAAATATATACCGTTTTAGATTTGTAAAAGTTAAACTTGTCATTTGTATGCATATCTTCCAGACTTATTTCCAAAATGAAGATACTTTATAAAAAAATTGACATACCCAAATGGTCGCAAAAATACAGTTCATTTTTTTTAAACTAAAACTGTAAAAAAAAAAAAAAGTGCTAAAATGATGTTTAGTTACAACGATGTTTAATTATTGAGGGGAAAAGGTCGATTTTTAATAAGAATGTTTAGGAATGAAATATATTATAATAGTATGTCGTGGAACGGATAACTATAGAACTATGTGATTACAACAGGAGGAGTATTTTGCAGTGACTTCCACATAATCATTGTTGCTATATACTTAATCCTACTCACTGCAAACATTGGAATGCTTTTTCAACTTGAGTTTTAACTTGAGTTTTTTAAAGTGCAGAGAGTAGCTTTAAAATGAGAAGAAGGGCGCCGAGTTTTAATCACACGGTAAACATGTGGGTAATTATATTCCTGCTGACATGTCGTGGGCTTCACCAGGCCTATGGCAAGGGCTAGCTGCACCTGCTAGCTTGAGGTAGCTAGGCTTGATAGGATAAACCACTGATCTGTCATAACCAGCCAGCTTCCATCATTGCGAAGGGACAGGAACGCAGATGCAGAGACACACACACGCCCCCACCCCAACCAACAACAAAACGAATGAAAAAGAGGAAAAGAGAGAATGAGAGAGGGGGAAGAGTGACGAGAGAGATGGAGAAGAACATTATTTAAAACAAACTTCCACCCATTGTTCAAGGCTTTGTTCTCTTGCTTTCTCACATTTCATTCATCTCCAATTATGATGGGCCCCTTCCTCTTGACACAAGAGCCCCCTCAATACTGAAATCCATTCTAAGCCACTTCTGGTTCAAGCATTATCAAGAGATACCGATGCAACAGTACATGTACATGTACAAAACTAATATCACTAACTAGAATATAAACAAATAACGATCGAAAATTATTAAACCGTTTTTATCTCGAGACAGCGGAGCTTTCAAAGTGAAGACAGTGATTTTGTCTTTTTTTTTATACTCCAAAATGCGCTTGGATTTCTGATAGTTGAAGACATTTTGAGTTTGGCTGGCTGCAAGTTGTAACACAGGAATAGTTTAATTTTTGTTCGTCTACTCTTTTTGAAGTAACAAAGAACATAAGTGTGAATATATATACATGATGATCATTACATTCATGTGAAGGGAGTGTCACGATTCCAAGTGGGAATGCTGATACGAATTCATCTTAATGCTTCCCAAAGTCACATTCCCTAAAGGGACCTCTTTACTTCACTGCGAAAGGGTGCATACATTGCTTGGTTTCCTTTAGCTTTGTGGCTTAGGGGTATAGGAAGGCAGGAAGGGGGTGTCGGCAGTCAGCAAATACCCAGCGGTAGCTTGCTAGATGGCCGTCTCTCTCTCTCCCTTCTATAGCTAACGGCCAGCACACGGATGTGACTGGTGAGACATGATGATAATAAACAGAGGAGACAACATCCTATCTCATCAGTAGGAGGTTGGAATTAAGACATGCCTAACCTTAACTCTTGTCTGTCACAAACATAGGGGTTTATTTTCATGTTTAGCATGAGGTTATTGTAGCACCTCCGTGATAGTGAGGCAGACAACATGGAGAAAAGAAGTGAACTTCCGGAAAGGGGTAGACAGAGCATTAACACATATGGAAGGGATAGATACAGATATTTATAATCTGAGGAGGAAGGAAGCGGGGGGGGGGGGAGAGATGAAAGAGAGGGAGATAGAAAGAGAGAAAGAGAGAGAGAGGAGGGGGTGAGTTTCCGTGAGGGGGGCGAAAGAAAGGAAGTGGACTAAAAAAGAAGTAATCACACATATTTTATTTTAAACGAGAGAGAGAGAGAGAGAGAGAGAGATGAAGAGAGAGAGAGAGATAAAGAGAGAGATAGAGACAGAGAGACAGACACAGAGAGAAAGAGAGAGAGGAGGGGTAGGTAAAATATGGTTTTAAAGGAAGAACGTAGATGAAAGACCAGAAGGGGCAGAATAAGATCAGCAGTAGCAATTAGGTCATGAAGACAAGAAAGAACATGAAGTTTCCTACAAGCAGCGAAACACGAATGTTTTATAGAAGCAAAACCATACAAAATAATGTGAGCTCAACCAATATCTAATCGCTTTATGTTCGAACCATTAACCTCTCTATGTTGCATAGTCATACATGTATATTGATTCTGAAGAGAGCATGGCCACACTTCCTAGTCAACCATTCTCTTTAAAAGTACTATTAGAAAAGGTCATTCAAAACATTCGGTTTGTGAATTATAGCTCATAATGTCGCATGATATTGCTATGCCGTAGTTCGGGTTAATTAGAGATAACTAACCTGATCTACGATTCTTGAAAGGACTTTAACCTTTTGTTCATACATAAAAAAAGGATAATCAAATATCGATGTCGGTGCAAGTGAAACATTTACCACAAACAACCGATATTTTTTTCTCTCGAAATTGTCAAAAGATAAAAATGAGAAACGTTAGTTGATATTAACGCAGTAAAAAAGCAATGATTTAGCAAAGATACTCTGTGAAAGAAAAATGATGAACAAATACGATATTGTATTAAAGAAGGGAGGGAAATAAAGAATAAAATGAAATTTGTCAAAAATGAAAAGAACTAGCGAACGTCAATCTAGAGGTCAAAGTTTGGGGGGGGCGGGGCTGGTATGCAATATAATATTTTAGTAGCCCCCCCAAAGGCCCTTCAGTCGATATTTTTCTTTCAGAACGTTATTAAGCGCATTCAATTCTACACCTCGGAATGCACTTAAAAAATAAGAAAAAATTCAGTCGATTATGAATTTCTGTCACCACCCCTCCCGAAATAAAACCGGGTTTTTCTGGATTAACCGAGCAGCCGACTTGAGTCACTTCAAGCTTATTTTGTTGAGTCACGTGACAAGATTCAAGACTCATCTAATATTCATGAGAAGGCTTCGTTGCTCCTCCACCACGCTTAAGTATTAATCCACCCATAGAATCTCAATCACCCATGCACTGTTATACTATTGTTATCCCTGCCCAGTCGGTATTGATTGCCAGTTTAAAAGAAACATTTATTGAAGGGAAGGAAACAGGTTTCTGGCCCATGTATGAAGGTGTACACTGTTTATGTTACACGTTGTATATCAATCCATTTAAAACAGCAATGATGCTAAAGCTGTATCAAGAGTGATATAAATGTATATAAAAACAATACACTGTATATTTTCTATCTAAAGGCTACAATCACTGACAATAGGCAAGTCAAGAAATATTATTAAAATTCACCGACGCCCCACGTCCAACCCGACTGATGAACTACCGTACCTCTCTACGTATTGAAGTTATTATATTTAAAAGTCAGAATGCAAGTTGAAAACATTGTTTTGTTGCTATTGTAGGCAATCCTTTGACAATCATGCAGGTAAATTCGTGTCAGTCACAACGTTTGAATAAATTTGTGAACTGGTCTCGATCTAAGATTTCATGCACCATCATACATTGTACGTGCAATTCTATTCTGTCCGTAATTATAACAAACTAACTTTTTTAATATTCAAAATACCTCGATGGCTAAATGTGATGATTAATATAAAGTCAATATGAACAATAATGTTTCTGTCGTTAAAATACAATTCTTATCATAGTATTCTTTTCTTTTTGCTAGAGACTTCGAAAATGCTTTTAACGACTTTCATTCTAACTTTAAAATATAATAGCTTCAATGCGGAGTACAATAACAAAAAAATCTATAGTAAAACACCGTGTGCATAAAACACAAACAAAGGAAAGGATGTTTGTAATACCTGTTAAACAATCTCATTATCCTTGTAATAATTGCTATATATTTGAATCTAGGAGAAGAATGAAAATAGGGGTTATGCTACTTATACATTCCTCCGTCTACTGGTGAAAAGGTTTTAGAAGATGCCTGGATTGACGTTCCTCTCCAGCATCAATGCGATGTATTGTGGTTGTGTTTCTCAGGTGGGTAACCTCGTATAAAGTCATTGAGGGATGATGCTCTCCCAGGGGAGCAACACTCTTTGCCACTCTAACAGCTCTCGATTAAAACACTCATTAACAATTCATGTCCTCCTAGCTCAAACCATGCACAAACTATACCAGGTAAAAGGTATCACGTCTACTTAACTTTGAAGATCACTGCATTTTGAAGTGAAATGTTCTGATTTCGATTATGGTTGCTTGGGAATAATTAATGCTTAAATGCATTAAAATGGTGAAAAGAGCAAATGCGAAGAGAGAGCGAGAGAGGGGGGGGGCAGAGACAGAGGGGGTAGACTATCTAAAACAAGCAGAGGAAATTACATCGTGCAACACATTTTGAAGTTTTGTTTCTTCTCATATTCACTCTAATAAAAACTTTTTTATCTCATTTATAGTAACACATTAAAAAAGGGGTGTGATGCACATTTTGTAAGACATCTAAAGGTAAGAATTAAGTTATCTAAGAGAAATGACAGAAAGTAAAACTGAGTTACAGTTTTGATAGGAATCAGCTCCTTGGAATATAATATATGATACGAACTGGCAACCCTCCGTTGAAAATGTCCTCGCAACACTCTACTTTCTGTAATATTAACCACCGCCTCTTCAGTTCGTTTAGTCTTGACTACCACGAGGTAAGATGTCTATCCTTTACAAAGCTTACTGGATAAATAGCACAGCACTCAGAACCTAAACGTTCTGTGTGGTGAGGTACTTCATTCACAAACTCCTCTACCGCCAGCCCTCCTGTTTACCTGACATAGCAGATCACATGACCATGTTTACCCCTCGCGCCGTCAACAACTACTGATTTTTTTTATCGAGACGCATTTCCTTTCCCCATTTTTGAATGTCATGAAGAAAATAAGGGGACAAAATGGAGGCAGGAAAACAGATCATTTATTCTGTGTTGGCAGCTGAGTAGTAAGGAAGACAAACCCGGAACCGTTGTATCAGTCATTGCTTGTTTACTGCTGGAAGCACTAATTGCCAAGAGGTGATAAAGAGCGTAATTCGAACCGTCGAAATAGGACGAAGGAGAGAAGGAGAACGATACGTCCTCGTATGAAAGGAGACGAGTAGTGATGCTATAGCACCTTCAGCAACCTTAATGATAATCGAAAATGCGTTTTATCACTTGACTTTGATTAAAGGCAGCTAGACATCCTTTTTCTTTGTGCATGTTATCACAAAGATAATGTTCTTTTGCCTTAAAGCAGTATTCAAGCACGACCACGCGATTGATCTCGGTCCTAAATCATTGTGTCTTTGTCCCGGAAAAGGGAAACAGAAAAGAGAATTAACCAGTGTAAAACAGATTTCGTTCAGGTTTAGAAATGTTCTTAGTATATCAGATTGTTTTATTTTATTCTTCTCCCGTTTTTTTAAATACAGAATGAGGGATTTATTTGATTTGCTTTATTCATAATTCTTTCTTATTTCATTTGCTTATTACTAAGTATGCTGCATTCAGAGAGCAAGGTATCTAGCAATTCGACTCCCGTCCATAATTCCACTTATCATGCTTAAGAATGAACAAGCTAGCATTATTTCTTGAGTATATATATTTGCTGTCAAGAGGGTTAACTTCGCAAGGCATTCTACATCCTTGGGGGCAGTTTTTGTACTTATTTTGATTGAAAAATCAAGATGGGTATTAGACATTGGTGAGACGATTTGACGTAGAAGAGAGAAAAGGAAAGAGGGAGAGAGAGAGAGAGAGAGAGAGAGAGAGAGGGGGGGGAGCAGGGACAGAATGATTATACGATTCAGTAGCCCACGGGAATCTCCCTTCCTCGTTCTTGGTAAAACTGTGACTGCCTTCCAGAGATCGAGCCTAGCTAACTATAATCATTGTAATGCATACACGATGCTTGTCTCTGGTAAGATAAGAAATTTATCATTATTCTCTAACCCACGCATTTTGATAATAATTAGACTGAATTTCTAGTGATATATTTAACATTTTGCCACGACTAAAGAGACATCACAATGCTGTTCTTTCCAAAGGAGCAAACCTCACACAAAGTATGGTCCAGTGTCCTGTCTCATAACATCCCTTATTTGAATTAACCATTTCAAAATGACGTACTAGACTTACAGTTTTCAACAACAAAAAATCGATATCATACTTTCCCACGCCTCTGATCAAAACGATAAAGTAACAAAAACACATACATGACATACATGCATGTTATCATTTTGTCTGATCATTTATCAGATCCCTATTTAATTAAGACTGCTCCTTGGTAATTACTAATTTTTAATTCTTTTTTAATTTCACAGTTTATTTGGCTGATTCATTGGACAGAAAAAATGTATTGATCAATTGATAATAGTCATCAAATCTGAACGGATGCATGACGAGAAATCTATATCATACTTAATACCTGGAGCATGTGAACTGTGCTCAGCCACCATGAGTTACCAAACCTTTTGGTTCGATATCATTGTTCAGATACATGTACATGTAAGATCAGATAAGATAAGATGGATTTATTGGTCACTTGCAAAGACAAAAGTGATTTGTACTAAACGATTGGTTGCAGAAAGAAAAAAGCGTCTATCTATATTACTTGATTGAGAGCATGCAATATGAAGCAAACGAATACTCAAAGAAAAGCAACTAACAATTTACAGAATTACCCTAATTTAATACAAAAAGCTGAGGACCGCGTTCAAGTTTTTTATGGTGTAAATCAATTTTTCTAATTTGCAGAAGAAAAGAAACAAAAACAAGAATATTAGGCAAACCCTTTGTCAATTTGCAACCGACTCATTATGACATAATCAAACCTTCCCCTTCCCCTTCCCCTTCCCCTTCCCCTCTCCCTCTCCCTCTCCCTCTCCCTTTCCCTTTCCCTCTCCCTCTCCCTCTCTCTTCATACCAACTTCCTCTTTCTCCGAGACGTTCTCGGTTTCCATATCAACACTCGATGCTATAGATGGCCACCAAGCTCCTTTAACTAAGATAAGGATTTAGTAACATTCTCCCATCTGATTATTAAACGTCATACGTGTATGATCGTGGAAACTGTCATTAGGGACTTTTAGATTTGCGTGGACTGATACGTGGTACTTCCATTCACGGCAGTGCTTTAAAAGGACGTCGATCGTAGCATAGACCTATTGTCTTCGTGCAAATCTAAAAGTCCCTATTATCTTCTCCTGAACAACCATTCTAGAGCTGTTTTGTTCTCTAAAGTGTCGATGGTTGAATACAATCTACACGTCTTCTAAACAAGTTTTTTCCAATCATATGGCTTCTGCGTCTCTCTGTCTCTCTTTCTCTCTCTTTCTCTCTCTCTCTCTCTCTCTCCCTCTCTCTCTCTCTCTCTCTCTCTCTCTCTCTTTCTCTCTCTCTCTCTCTCTATTCAATTATTCTCAAAGTAAATTGCCCTGCGTGATTGCAAACCTTCAATGTAACATGTTTTGCCCATTGTCAAAACACCGTGCGTTTCGGTACATCAAATAAGGCAAATAGAGACTTTTATTTGAATCCTCTCATGTGACATGTGTATTAAGAAGCTACAATAATGCTCTTTAAAACATTTAAGATCATTTAGGCTCAAGAGACATTTCATTTCAGGGGGAAACCTAGGGACATTTCGATCCGGCTTATGCGCACGTTTCAAGAAATCTTGATATTCAACAAGTGTATGCATGTATCCTTAAAATTATTCCCCATTCTGATCCATGTTATTCATAAGATTTTTCCAAGTTTTAAACCCTTTCAGGATATCACAATTTGTAGGCTAACACCGTTTTTGTAATCCCTACCATGTCAATATTTGACGCTGATGGACCCTTGATAAAAAATAGGATTACTGGAAGATAATCACACGTGTAAAGAGGATTTCATTCGAACAAATTCTCTCTCGGCAGTTACTTTTTAATCTCTTTTATTTAAGACAAGTATGAAATGGAAACACGGAATCAAAACAAATTCTATAATCTTCTATCGCTGCCCCCTTTTCTTTGATGTTTTTTTCTTCTTTACAATTTCGATAGACAATGAAAAAGAGAATTTCCGATGCCCATTCTCTTTATATTTTGACCAGGTCCAGGTGCAAAAGCTTTTACATCTTTCCTTAATCACCCCAAGCTTCTTTCACTACAGCACAAAGTGTGTCCTTCATTATGATTGAGACAGATTGAACTGGTTAGATTCTTTTTTTGTGTGTTAATAATAAGAAATAAACACTTCTAGAAAAAACTAAACAAGAATCGTGAGTAAGATATTTCAAATGTAACGTAACATAGTTGCATACGAAAGAATTCGAAGAAGGAAGACGCTCAGACTAATTGTCTGACTAATTTTTATAACGAGTCAAAGCGGCAAAATTAATCATTTGACAAAATGGAAACATACAAAATAAGCGCGTTCGAAAATTTAAATTTCCCTTAAAAATGTATAACAAATGTTAAAGGCTACAATGTCATTTACATGTTTACAACAAAAAGTTGGTGATATTTGTTGAGATTCCTCGAGATATAATGCCGAATTACAAGCCTACATATATTTAACAAGAATAAATAAGAATTTTAAACAAGATTGTAGACTAATCATTTTGAGGAACAGATGGTATAAAAGACTGGGTTAAATAAAATAAAAAAGGCGAGTCAAAAAGGACATTAATCATCGTACAGTTACCTCCCCTTTAGATATACCTCCATAATTGATGGAAATTAAGTTGGACATGTCGCAGTCACGTGAGTCCAATTCTTATGAAACCCATGAATTAATAATAGGTATAATGGAGTAATTAGATCACATGATTTCATTTCAGTTCCATTCTTGATTACACACATGGTTGATTGTAGACATTCATGATTTCTTAATGACACTTCTGTGATATACATACAACGTGAATGAAGTTTTAATGGTGTTATATGTGTCGTGAACACGATTTGGCGCATCAGCGCAGACATAATGGGTCCCGTGTTATAATGGTTATGTGTTTATTATTCGAGTAGCTATTTCATAAATCATATCGTAATACGAATCACTTTCATTGTCAGTTGCTATTTTGAAAGAGAGAACGTATTTTAAAAGCACTTTTTTATCAGATGTATTTTGATGCATTTTCCCCTTCAAATTCACGTGAAAAAGAACCTGCCGTCACTGCCTAGCGTCATTTATTAATTCAATTTACAAACCTTCGCACGTTTCAATTTAATTCCATTTTCTCATCTTATTGTTCAAAATGGAGAAAACATACTTCCGAAATTGAATTATTTCATTTTGATAGGCCGAGCAGCGAGGAATGCAAACCCAGAGCCAATGATGCATGTCTGTATAGATGGAGAAAAAGAGATGGGTTTTCAAATCGAGCCAAAATGTTAACTAGATCGTCTGTCTGTGTTTCACATTGCGTAGAGTTGACTAGCCCTCTATCTGAAGAATGTCATAATGTTTACAAGAGCGTCCATATTCCTGTTTTTTCTGATATGATTAGTCTTTCTAAACTAGTCTTTGCCGTCTATTCGTTGAAATTGTCACCTCCCTTAAGAGCATCTGGACCATCTAGACAACCAATTTAGTCAACGTAAAAATAAATGCTTGATTTAAATGAGAAAGAAGCCATACTACATCAAATAATGTTAATTTTTTGACGGGATTTGAAAGCTTGCCGACTTGGGACCTCTTGTTCACGCTTGCTCGATTCATTTTGCAGAAATATCTCAGGAAAGTGACATCAAAATAATCCATCTTCTGCAAGCATTTCACGAAATCCCAAACCTCTTCGAGCAACTGAAACATGACAGACATCGTGACGAAACAATGAAGGATGCCTCGCCCCGCCACCACTCAGCATTCGCCCTACTGTAATTCGTCACCCTTAGAAACAAGTTCGTCAAAGATAACGGGTTGAATGAACGCCATGTCACTTTGGAGCGCTGTTAGATGTCTCAATTAGGAGATCACGACAAATATGATAGGTCTGAGTAGGATAAAGAGCTATCGGTCAGCAATGCTAATGATTCCAGGAAATGGACGGCCGTGGTTTTTAGCAGGATTCGAGGAAAAATGTTATAAATAACTTCTTACATACCGAATACAGATAATAAACATATTTCAAATTCATATGTCACTTGATATGGTATAAATAACATCCGTTTCGGACTATGGTCTTGATTTTTCTAAGCCTAACAGGACATGTTGAGCCCCACCATACACCATGTATCATCCCGTTTCCCTAACTTTTCTTTTCATTGCATTTTCTACTTCATGATAATTATATGATGTTTTATGTTAGGGAACCTAAATTACAAGCTATGCTTTCCTAGGTTTCCTCCGCAATACAGCAAGCAATAATGTCTTTTTAGTCTCAATTGTATACCTTTACTGCATTGCTCGTAATATATCATGTATATTTCTCGTTTGTTAATATTTTAATTGGAATGACTTTGTTAAACGAAAAGCTTTTTAAATTTGATTTGGAAATAAATGGAAGGCAATGATTTTTGTTGAGGTAATTAGTGCTGCTTTCCTTTGTTACTCTTATTATTCTTTTGAAGGTAGCCATACCAATACCTCAATCACAGCGCTAAACTGACTCCTAAAACCAACTCCAAATCCGACCGATTATTGACTATTTATGGTAATGTAATGTTTTGCAGTTGTCTACCCTCGGTTCCGCGTCATTTTCTTTTAAGTGACTGCATGGTCCATTATACTAGTTACAACATTACGACTTGAATGAGAGTATGCCTAAAACAAAGAATCATCTGCACTTTTCCACCAAACACTTTCAGTATCAAACCCCTATTGTTACAATGATTACTGAATCACGTGGTTTAGATCTACTTGGACATGTCTTGCTTCACAGTTATTTATGACCATCTTGAATACTCTAATCCGTTGCTATACTTACAGGAGCCTTCAAACAGCGATTAGATCTTTAGGTGAGGAAATTGTAGCCGTAGTACCCAGATGTGCTGTGGTCTTTTCTACCGAATCGCGTAGCACCTGTATTGTAACAACACTGTACAATGGGCTCGTTTTCTCTAAGTACCATCCTCCTCGTTATATTACATTTAAATTAAAATCCCAGTTTCATATCAATAGCAATCCTGGTACCTGATTGCACGAATGTCACTTTAACCTAATAAATGATATTTACAAGATTGATCGTAGGCCCGCGAAGACACGAGTAATGTCTGTTTAATCGATTCTAAAATGTGTGCCGTGGGGGGAGAGGTAAGGAGCTCGGGTTTCTTGACTCTTGAAATTAGCTTCGTTCATATACCCCCGGCAGCCAGGGTAGTTCCTTACTGTAGGAATGGCTGAGGATGGTGCGGGAGTGAAGAAGGGTGAGTGAACGGGAGAGAGGATGAAAGAACATAAGACAAGGAGAGGGAGAGGGGAGATAGAGACAGCGAGTCGAGGAGATGGAGGGGACAGGGAGAAAGAGAGAGAGATGATGGGTAATGGAGAATAAAAGGAGACTAGAGAAAAGTGGGCGAGTGAAAGAGAGAGAGACAGACAGACAGACAGACATACAGACAGACAGACATAGAGAGACAGATATGGGGAGGGAGATGGGTAAGGAATATGAGTACCAACATTGAAGGGTGTATCAGCCAGTGATTGAATCCGTTTCTCTACATCTCAGATCTCAGGGACATTCTAATTTCCGACAGCTGTACAAAATGCATTTACAATTACTGCATGGATATCACACGTGTGTCTAATAAATAGATAATTGGCATAATCAATAATCATAATGATCAGATGGTAGTCGATAATAAGAAGCAAAGTTGTGGAAATTTTAAGTGATTTAGTGGCAAATGTGAGAGAATTATTCATGCCCAATTTATAAGCATATTAATCGCTTGGCTCCCTCCAATGAAAGGTCCACATCTCTGTCTATGCCGCCAGTACACAGCATGCTGTAGAGTGCCAAATAAATAGATATCGCTTTGTGTGTGCGGATGTCAATCAGATTGAAGAAGGTATTTGTATGTGATAATGATTCGGTTCTATTACACTGAGTCATGGATGTTTGGGTATGATAAAATGAGTAAGATGACGAGCTAAATGTTTATATTATACAACCTTCTCTTTCTCTCTCTCTCTCTCTCTCTCTCTCTCTCTCTCTCTCTTCCTTTCCTCTTTATTTTGCCCTATTTCTCTTTACATACACTATGTCTGAGTTTCAGTTTGCATGTAATACTTGATGGCCTGTGCTATCATGTATACATGCAAGACCAAAGGAGAAAAAGAACATCACAATGCATTTACATGTTTTAGATATAATAAAATAAGGTCCAGTTACTATTCAACAAGTAATTTATAATCCTTTAAATATGAGGGATAGCATTAATTCTGCTGTTCAAAGCATTCCTGTATCCATTATATAAAGAGGATGGATATCTAACCACTTCATATCTAACGTAGATAACTCTTCTGCGTACATGCATATACCATTATGTCTTCGATGGTCTGATGATCAGCGCAAAATTATTCGTGTATTTATTTTATTTCCTTCTTTTTTTAAAGCAAAACACTCACTTCCATGTGATCACACCTCTCTTCAATACACATTATTATACCTTTCTGTATCTATACAATCAGAGTGGTCTAGTCTACCTCATCGATTCCCACTCATATGCCCTAAACTGTATTTAACAAAGATTGATAGCGGCTCTACACAATGTGTTAAAAGTAAAACTGGAGCATAAGGGTACACGTGAAAATATAACGGAAATAGAAGAAGAATAAGATGAGGAAGATGAGGAAGAAGGAGAAGAAGAAGAAGAAGAAGAAGAAAAAGAAGAAGAAGAAAAAGGGGGAAAAAAGAAGAAGAAGAAGATGATGATGAAGAAGAAGAAGAAAAAGAATGAGAAGAAGAAGGAGAAGAAGAAGAAGAAGAGAGAGAGAGAGAGATGTAAGAGGAAAGACGAGGAGAGGCAGAACAAGAGACAGATATAAATACTTAGACAGACAAACAGAGAGAGAGAGCAAGAGGGAAAGTAATGGATGCGCAAACCATGATGGCTTGTCAGAAAGAAGAATAGCGTTATGGATGGGGTGAACCAGGTCCTCCACTGTTCATTTTTCTTGTCAAAAATGTTAATCGTTTTATCAGCTGCAAGGCTTGTCTGACATGAACATGGAATATAATTATAATTTTCTTAACGATCTCTTATTGTTTGTTTGTTTTGTTTATTTAACCAACGTTAAAACACCTGCGTATCATACTGCTGAAAACATTTTACTGGACACCCGATAGGTAGCGGACACTTGTTAACACTCTTCGGGGTTTTTCTCACAAAATTAATGGGTGATAGTTCATGTGTTACATGTTTATCCGAATCCTTATGATCTATATAACCATTCAAATCTATTAACTAAAATAACTGATGCGTGAATTTCCGAAATGTTAAAATGTTATTCATGTACATGTAATAAACCCCGCTGTAGTTTTATAAATCAGAATATTCTAGCATGAGTGGCCATCTTGCATAATAGATATGGGGAAAAGGTGGATATGAGGGAAAGAAAATAGAAGAGAGAGAGAGAGATAGGGGAGGGGAGAGAGGAGAGGAGGAAGCGTAGAAACAGATGTAACATGATTACTCTCTTGAAGAACAACACCAATTATTCCATCCATGCCAATTATGATCATCGACAAAACTCAATCCCGCTCCACAATCCATGTCTGTACCTTTACCCCTTTCATGTCTACGTCATTAAAGTATCAATGTATGTGTAAATATAAAGCAATATCAGTCTAGTCTTCATATTTACTTCTGTAACATGACTTTGTTTTGCCAAGTCACGTGAGCCACGCGCCGCCGCAGGATGGATGTAATATCTATTCATGTTCATGTCAGCATACAATCTATAAAACACCAGAGGCAACAATAAGAGAAACATCTTTCCGCAACAAAGTCCGACAACAGAGAATGGTAGATGATGTGATGATGAAAGATAAAACTAGAAAATCAACAATATAGCTAGAATGACGTACCGGCCAGCCATCGACGTACAGCGGTGCATTGAGTTGGGAAAGTACATGGTTAATATTTTCGTAGAATTCTGTCTAGCACAGAGAACGTGTAGAACGAGGGGTAAACATGAGCTTGCGGGACTAAAACATACAGTTACGTGACTTGAATGAGTGATGGTGAAATCTATAAAAACCCGAATTACACTACAGTACCCTAACATGGTTCAGATGAAGACATAGGTTTCCAAAGGATCGAGCTGTCATGGTGGTTTAAAAGATCACATCTATAAAGAGAAGAACACATCGGACGCGAACCAAAAAAACACAACAGCTTTTGGCCCCCTGGCCCTGTCAACATCAACTATCCTGATTATAGTTTGGTTTCCACTAAATTGGAATCTCAATTATTAAGTCAAGAAGCTAAACTAAACCGAAGTTTGATAAAGATCAAACAAAACATGTCCGACACTCCCCACCAAAATAAATCCATAGTAGATGATTTGGTTAATTTGTTACTATCATAGCCTTCTGACAGTTTGCTAATATGGCCTAGCGGACTTGATAGATCCGCCTGTAGTCTCCTTCTTTAAAAACCTATATAATTGTACATGTATCCCCCGCTCTCGTATTTCTTCACCCCCCCCCCCCCCCCCTCTCTCTCTCTCTCGCTCTATCTCTCTCTCTATTTCTCTCTCTCTCTCTCTATCTCCCCCTCTCTCTCTCTTCCCCTCTCTCCCCTGTTCGATGAAATCATATCCCATATGGAGGATGCATGTCAACAAGCCGTCAAGAAAGTTCACCTGAGTTCTTCGATATCACCATCACGACCCATATTATTGACTTACCAGAATTCCTCATGTTACCTCAGAAATTCAAAACCTGTATTTTCCCTACCCAACACGGCTCCGGCGTCTTCTTTCCCCTCATGAAAACATTCAACAAATATAATTATGTGCATAATTACATATGCCCAGGTATCATGGTCTACTTGACGAAATGGTGACTTGACCGAGATTCGAATCCCACCTGCATGCATCACTAGCGTCTTTTGACGAAACTTCAGTATACAATGAACAACCTCAATCCTGGGGAGTGTTTCACAAAACTTGTCATCAGTGACAAATGACAGTTTATGTTAAAAGCTACTGAAATCCTTGCTTCTGATTGGTTATCAGCAGATTTGTCACTGTTTTTTGTCATTTGTCATTGCAAAAAGGCTTTGTGAAACGAGCCCAGGTGTAGTGAATAGGCACCTGGTCGGGGAGATTACTTAAAAACTTACAGCGCCCTTACATGACAGCGTGGCAAAATCTAGTTTAATAGAGTAGTACAGTCAAAACTAGTATAGTACCTTCTATATTGAGGATCATTTGGGATTGCTATGTCCACTCTGTGAACATGGCAAGCATGATTTAATTCTAGTTTCTTTACCATTGGATAGAATGTATGTTGGGAAGTTCGGCAAACTAACTGCTGAACTGGCATATACGTGAAAAATGATGTCAAGACAGATTAAACTCACTCAAGTAGTGGCGTATTCAGAAAATGACGAGCAAAGGTGTGGGGAGGAGTGACCATGCAGCCCTACGTCATGTACAATGTACGAAAATGATACTACATTGAGTTCTGCCGAGGATTTTTTTTTTCGGGGGGGGGGCATTTAAGGTTAGGGCACATCGGCTTCCCCCAGTGCTGGATACGCCAGTGTTCTAGAGCGAGTTCTGGGTGACTCAATGTTCAAATAGAAAAGTTCAAACCCGTTATTCTCCTTATAGCAGTCTACTTGGGCACGAACATAACATTGGGGTTGAGATGTGAAAGCTTTTCACTGTCATTTTCTGCCCTACACGTCACTTTTCATCAGCTCAAAATGTAATAATGAATGCAAAATCTTCATGCACGTGCTGGACCAAAAGTACAGCTTGACGAAAACACTGCTACCCTTCCCCCACTTAGACACTCAAAGTGAGAGGACCGTATTCTTTCATGAGGAGAAAGAATTTCTAAAAAATCGAAACCTTCATTTGTGGAGCGTTTAACTCTAAAAACGTTGAGATTTATTATTAACACTATGCTTTACCCCTCTCACTATGGTGCGCAGGTTACTACTTAGTAAATCCAGGGTCTCGTGTTCTTAGAAAATAAAGACAACGCCTGAAAGCAAACTAACATTGCAATGTCAAGATACTTGGCTTATGCGATAGAACCGGTTGGATCAGCTGCCGTGTCCATCTCTGACATGCTATTTACCCAAACCTCTTCAAATTCAATTCTAAGACTTATTTTAGGCAAACCTGTGAATACTATTCACACGTCGAGTGATGTGACTTGCCGGGAGGGTTAATCTTCCATGAAATGTAAAGACAGAATTGCATCTGAATGCTCTCCTACTTAGCATCGATGCACACGTCTAACACGCAAACCTTGAAATAGTGAATCCCATATCTTATCATTGTACTTCAAAGGATATCGATATGAAGCAGTTACAATGATTTATTGAAGAAAAACATTGAGGCAGATGTGAATGTTCCTTAATAAAATTTGTAGTATGCGATTCAAGAAAACGATTTAAAAAAAATTACGCGGTGACATAATAAACAGGGTTGAAGGTTTTCAAACATTCCAATTGTTTTAACAGAAATTGAATTATTATTGTTAAGTGATTAATAAGTGATATTTTTTTCCTATAACTAACAAAGACCAGCATATAAATGTAATTGAGCCCTTTCCAACTTTACATAATGTCAGAGTTTAGACACCCATGAAATGTAAATACCCTTTTATGTCGTAAGAAACCTCAGTCACATACTTTTTGTATGCTTGTTCGATTTTGAATGGAGTATATACTCACGAAGAACGCTATTGATAACGTTAAAGGTCAACGTTATGGCATAATGTGCTATAATTTGTATTTAACAATACACTTGAAAGTAGAATGACACACATGTACATTAATATAATCCTAAAGCCTTCACGAATTTATTAATATTTCATAATTTAAGGTCAACTAGAAATTGTATTGATGATGGTGATGGTGATACACAGCATGTATGTAATGTATATGGCGCCATATTTATGTTTAAGGAAAAAAAGAGAAAAGGCAAAGGCTCATCCAGTTTATTCCTCAATAAATACCGTATCAATAAGGTAAAATATATATTTCAATGCGGTAATTCCATTCTCAATACAGGTTATCTTCCTGCTTACAGTGTTTTCTGATGTAAACATTCCTGTCTTTTATGTTACCTTCCATTATTGTTACGAGACAAACATGTCTTAAGTGTGCGTGCTGTTGTCAAGCCCTAATCATGTTACGGTAATCGCTGTCAGAAATATGTTGTTAATCTCTATTTAAAACGGGATTGCAGTGGCTTTCTAACCAACACTTAAGGCGAAGATTGGGGTAAAGCCAGCAATTATTTGACTAGTCAATTCTTTAACTCGAAAATTGCATCAGGCCTTTCATCTGGCTGCGTCTTAATCCCGGCGCAAAGTTGCACAATTTATCTTCAATCATGAACGTTATTAGCATAGAATGCTACATTGTAAAAATAATGTCTAGGCATGTTTGGCCTGGACAATATAGACTGGTATCGATTTTATGTGAGCCAGATAACAATCTAGGGGAGCAAATTTAGTCAAGAGAGGATCAATATCTTAACGGTATGATTGCATAGAAACTCATCATTGACGTTTCGGTAAATGTGTGAAACGTTTGCTTTGAAATATCCAGGGTAGCTGTTGGATGGCCAGCTATTAAGATACCCGATTCGTCTGCCGGCCGTCGGAATAGGAGGAGGAGGAGGAGGGGGAGGAGGAGGAGGAGGAGGAGGGCGGGGGGGGGGGGGGAGGAGGAGGAGGCGGAGGAGGAGGAGAAGGAACTGATTATTTGATACTGAAAATTATTAGTCGTCACCTGTGTCGGGGGGGACTTTAATCACCCGGTCTTTCCTATTTAAAAGCTTAATAGCAGAGCCATTCATATGCGTTATAACTGAAGATAATACTGTTTAAGAATTCTAATATAAGGTCGCTAACGTCAAATTATGATCACTCTGATTTTGCATTGATATGGTTAATCATGAAACGCTTATACATGTAAAAGAATCATAAATGATCATTTAGGATAATAATAATCGGATAATTGCACTGCGGGCTTCTTTGTGTTTTAACAAATTATTTTCACACGTTAAAGGGTAAAGAATTTTAGGATTGACAAACATAAAACAAAAATAAATAAATGGAAGCGATTCAAATCACTTCTTATATACATTTCAATGCCACGGTACTTCTAAACAGGTCCATTAAGAATATGTGTATTAAAAGTTAGATACTTGCATCACGAAGAAATGTAGATATAAAGAGAAGCAATGAAAATGTCAATTTTCTTCAAAAGTGCCTCCCATTATGTGTTTGTGAAACTTAGTGACATCAGACGGGTTAATTGTTAACTTATCTCCCTTGTTTGATGACGTCACCAAAAGTTTAAAGAGCATCCTTCAATCAATGAATGTATTCATCCACCATCGATGTATCACAGCGGGTTTATCCTAATGATTAGGCACGAAACAGAGTATTATCTTATGATTGATTTCTTTGTACTATTCATCTTTCAAACCACACACCACCATCCCTTCCGTTTATCATGATAAGGTGATTTGAAAGTGTTTCGTAAGTTGAAAGGACAGCGTTTCTCTGAATTATAATCAGTGAGTAAACGCAGATGAAGGTATGATAACGAATACATAACTTATTTATTTCTCGGAGGGGGGAGGGTTAGTGATTTATATCATATTCGTCGACGTAATTAGCGGAGATATTAATTTTTGACATTGCTAATATTCATAATTGTTTAACCTGGAATTATATGAAATTGGAAACCGGTAAAAAAAACTCCTTAATATGCGTCACTGACTGTAAGGGAGGAGAAGAGGGTGGACGTGTCAGTGATGGTATGCGGGGGGAGGGAGGGAGGGAGGGAGGGAGGGAGGGAGGGGGCACAGGTTGTTGGCAGTCGGCCCATTCCAGACATAAACTAGACATAAACAATGTGATGCTCACTCGCAGCCAGCCAAGCTAAAACCTTGTTACATGAGGCTGAACTAATGCCTTCATAGGTCTTCCAGGAGGACGAGCACCCGCTTGTGTTCTTTTATACATGAAATGTAAATCTTCTGGTCGCAGATCAATAGTGAACAAAGCTTGATAACGAGGGTTAACGGTCCCTATTAAAGTTAAGATAGATGTGTAAGGGGAAATGATGAAACAGATCGAGACAAAAAGAGTAAACAAATCTTAAATACTGATGATCATTGAGTCCTCAAAGTTTAGACGAGTTTGACTTTAAACAGTTAGCACTTTTGAATTAGATACTGAATAAGGGAAACTTATTGAGAAAGTTATTTGAAAGTCAAATGACAATGTGGAATGGAAAAGAACGTTAGACAGATATATTATTCATACATATTTTTTTTAGGAACAGGAATAATATACATGTAGAATGTATACAGAAAACAGATATACATATTTATTCAAAGTTTAGTTTTTGTGTAAAGATCCAACATGGACGGAGATCTTTCTATGGTACCTATTATTGTTAAAGAAGAAAGTCCAGCTATCGGTAGATGTGCAGAATGTCCACAACCAGAGCATACTGTTTAATGGTTTATTTTGTGATAACGGGTTTATATTATAAAAACAAATTAAAAATCCATTCCTTTGACGAAATTTTGTACATTAAATCAGACAAAATAATATAAGAAGGCGAAAATAATGGTTATGTCATACTTTCCCCTTTGAAAATTTTACTCGCAAATATTGGTGTTTAATACATGTCAAGATATAAGGGGAGATGAGTAGGAAGAGTCTTTACAATGCTCAATTTAGATGGAGCAGAGGGTCGAAAATGATTACGGTAGCTTTGAAACGTCATTTCTAAGGGAAAGGAGAAACCGTGCGTATGAATGTCATCGCATGAGGGATAATGGGGGAATGACGTTTGGAGACACAATTTGGTATTCAGATAAGTGTGCTGTAATGTGACTTCACGCATTTACTGGATCATGTCTCTCTAACCATGATGGGGGAACATAGAGAGAGAGAGAGAGAGAGAGAGAGAGAGAGAGAGAGAGAGAGAGAGAGAGATGGAGAGAATGTTATCTCGGGTGGGTTTAACCAAGGAGGATTGATCCAGATTCCATGCTCGAGTTTCTTCAAATTGAAAACAGGCCGTGACCCCTTTTAAGGAGCAGTCATTACGACGGTAGCTAGAGCGGGGCGTACCCGTATAAGATTTAGCAGCCCCTATAAAATTACCGCTAAATATTTGTTTTAGAAAAATCCGATGGATCATGTAACCAAAACAATCACGTAGACTTGCTTCCGTAACAAGTAGCGAATTGTCATCAATATGAAGAAACAGTGTCCTGTGTTGACGCCTGCTATGATGATGTCATAACGACGCCATTTTGTTTGGGAATCGGTCACGTGCTAGGTCATATGAAGATTAATCCCTTTAGAGCTTGGCCTAGTTTCAGCGTTGATCAGATTTTTTAAGTTTGCATTCAGCGATGCAACGACAAGCGATCGCTATTACGCTAAAGGTAATACAAAGTTTTGGGAAATTTTGAAAATTAGGTGGAGAGTGTTTACTATTTTGATATATTTGGATGCCCCTGTGGATGTGTTATAAGCACTAGAAAATTTAGCCCCTAAAACACTTCTGCTTTCGAGAAAAATGGAATATAAAAATGTACCGGTGCTCCCGGTAAATTTTGATAAATTTCAAATAGCGCCTATGGCCGTACTATGGTAGCTGCGACCATGAAAATCTCCGAAAATGTAGTTGTGATATATAATTTCCAAACGGGAAAGGCTAATCGGTCGATTTTAGCCAAGAAACATTGTTTTATAGCTTAATTAATATCTTGACCTTGAGAGGGAGCTATACAACATAAAGAGTTTATTATTTACAATTTCATAACTTTAGGCTCGATTTCAACCGCGACAACGATCACTGAATATTGTAGGATCGCATATGCTTCCAATATGTTCATTTGAACCAAATTCATGACCTTATACCAAAACTTTGTATTACCTTTAATACTCGCGTGAGACAAAAAGTGGGAAATACTGAGTACCTAAGTTGAAATGTAATAAAAAATACGGTTTTGTTGGTATTGATATACTATGTCAACTCAAATGTCGAAAACCTATAGGCAATATTTGTGTTTTCTCCATCGCAAATCAGGTAGTTTGGGAGGGAGGAGGGTTTAGGAGGGGGAGAGGAGGGTTGGGTAGAAAGGGGGATGGGTGAGGGAGACTACGCTTCTTGGGCAGGATGCAAGGGCGGGGGGTCATAATTATTTGTTATTTCATTCGATTTTATTACTTGTAATATTGTTGTTGCTGCGATTTTAATGCATTTTTTGAAATTATTATGTTATCAAAATCAATGATTTTATATGTAACATAATGTTTTTTTTTTTGGAGTTTGTTAAATTTAGTGCGTTGAATGAAAACTAAAATAGTTTCTAAAACAAACAAAAACTCAAATAAACATTTGAAATAAATTTAAAGGAACAGAAACGTCCTTCGAGTAATCTGCCGTCGTTGTAAACTAAAACTTCATTCGTAGCACATTCAATGTTATATTTAGCACTGGATTCTTCTGTTTCCATGCTGTATCAATATCCTTATAAAAAACAAGGAGCCCAACAAATCTCAATAAAAAAGAGCAGAATTTGTTATTTCTCTTTTTTCTATGCATGATCAAGACTCAGAATCAATGATGACCAGCCTGCAAGCCACAGTCCAATACAATGCTACATAAAAACAAACATTTTCGTGCTTCGAAGCCCGTAAAAGTAGCTTTGCGGTTCGAACAAAGGAAGAGCGAACACTGGTGAGCGCCATGTTGCTCTTCTTTTTGGTGTTAAGCACTCCCTAGGGAATATCTCATAAAGCCCATGTTGACGAGTGCCAATCGATCGCGTTAGTCGATAGTCGATACGAGGTACATTTCGCAGCAGAATCGAAGCACTTCAAAAACATAGAGCACATACTTCATGGCATATTCATGAATAAATAAGCTTCATCAATACACTCTTCAGCAATTAAACTTTCATTCATTGTATTCTTTCAAGGTAATCGAATATTTGAAGATGATATCATCCTTACTTAAAGTCTTCCTTTTTTGTATTTAATGAAAAGGAAAACTCCATTATAACCACTTTCTGTAATGGAAGAGAGATGGTTTTGCCACAGGGTTCCCGGAGCTCTTACTTCAATAGAAACGTCTATTTGCTTTGTACAGAATACGTGATCTAAACAAAGCGTTGCTAAAAAACATAAATTAATCATTGAAAATTAAAACATCTGTCTCTAATTCCATGTCATGTAAAGCATTTGGAATGACTAGCCAATAAAACACCATCATTTACTAAACATGATGTTCTAGATGGTCCGAGTAACTATAATGTAGTTTGATTAAATTATTGTTATTTTTACAGTTCTGCATGTATTCGAACACTTCAGTAGCGGTTCTAGTAGAGGAGGTGGGTGAGGGGTTGGGGGTGGGGTGTACGTCAAGCCCTTACCTCAATATTTGTCTCGATTATAGAGGAATTTTAATAAGCGAGGCACATGTAGAAATATATGTAATTCAATTTAATTCAAATGTTATTGATTACAATCAAAACAAATATGGGCATTCTCAATTATTTTATAACAATGTATAACAAGAACCCTAAGCCCCCCCCCCCCCGACTCCACCTCAACGATATTCTTCTAGAACCGTGCCTGGTGAATTGAACAGAAAGGGATGTTTTTCTCATCCATCTAGTCTCTATAGTTTCCTAAATTTTACCCTTTTTATCCACCGGTAACACAAATATTCCGCAAAAAGAATACTGCCAGTGTTAGGAATTTCATTTCACAACCAGAGTCTCACAATGTGAACAGTCATTAACACAGTTGGTAGGAACAGACCAATAATGTTGATGACCTTCTTTGTCCCTTTACCGCTTATATCGTTTGCAATATCTGAAACAAGAAAGAGAATATAATAGCTGTATCTCCCGCTACAACGGTTGTCTATGGATAGATGGAGCACATCCCTAGATATCATTCTGAAGGACCTTTTGATAGAAGAGGTAGATCCATTATGCAAAGGCAATGTCACTATTGATATGGAGCCTCACTTGCCTTCTTAAAGTCTTTCCTATTCTGCCATTATGGAAATTGAATCACGCGGTAAAAGCCGAATGTTTCCAAATAGATATCTTTCATTAGGGTGAATCGTGCATTGACTATGATAAGCTAAATAAAGGGAAAGATGAGACGCAAGACAGAGGGAGGTGCCTAGACAGAGGGGACAGAGTCATCTAGTGGTTTGTGTGCTAACACAAATTTATGTGTATGGGACGGATTAGATTTGACAATGGCACACAAAGTATCGTGGAAATGGCACAGAAAGTATCGAAACACTACAAGCTGTTTGTGTGCTGACATAGATTTATATGTACAGGACTGATTATAATTAGGAATGTCCCAGAAAATTTCGGGACACTAAAAACAAATTGTGTGCTAACACATATTTCTAAATAAAGAACTGATTATTTCGATATGTCTCGAAACTCTTGAGACAAAACAAGCAGTTTGTGTGCTAACGTAAATTTCTATGTACTGGACTGATTATATTTACACATATAAGTAGAGGTGTTGTGGACTAGTGGATAAGTCACCCGACTGCAGATCACAAGGTACGGGGTTCAAGTCCCGCTGCGGCACTAATGTCCTTTGGCAAGACGTTAATCTACATTTGCCACTCTCCACCCAGGTGTAAATGGGTACCTGATATGCTTGAGCGCTATTTGGCAGCTCGGCTACGACCAGGGTAATATGTGTAAAGCGCCATGAGCGTCAGAACCTGACGGATACCGGCGCTATATAAATAACCATATTATTTATATCTCATAAAAGCTCTAGAAGCTATAGCCTGTAAGCCTACATCTTGTCAGTAATCGGTAATGAAATGGCCAAATTTCCATGTAAAAGTCATTTGTTCATGTATAATGGACGCATATTCATCAATATGCAAGGGGATATCTTGTTTGTCGGCACGTATTATCGAACATCACGAAATTCATTTCTGATTCTTGGAAAAAATTGTAGTTCAGATAAATGTATGTCAGTATTTATTTTCATAGTTATTCATGAAGTAATAAGTGACTTAAAAGTGAAAGGTCAGCGTCATTGTGCAGTAATGATCTCGAACTATATTTAGCACTCTTTAGACTGGAAACAAAATCAAGCCATTAATAATTCAGAGAACCAGATAGTTACAATTTCTCTGTGTTGATTAGAAACAACGTGCTGATTATTGAACATACTCCAGGACAGATTTGTAAAGGTTATTATATATAGCTTTTGATAAATGACATGGTCATGCTGGTCATTAGGGAGACCTTGCGATGGAATATGTCGTATTACTCCCAATATATGCTTTATCTGTCTACAATACTACTCTAAAAATGAGCAAGGGAGATGGAGAGGGGAAGGAAGTGAGGGAGAGAGAGAGAGAGAGAGAGAATGAGAGGGGGGAGAAAGGGGTGGGGACCACGCCCTAAAAATACAAACGCGTATCGAATACTCATGTATGAAACGGCAGTGGGTCTATGCAGTGACTGACCGTTTACACTACATGTAGAGAGGAATAACATAACCTATGGCATGAATTTAGCCCCGGAACACAGAAGTAGCTGGCCACAAGAAGAACCAGATTACATCACATTAATTTATAAGTCGTTTTAAAAACAATAACTGCTAAGAAAAAAATGATAGCACGTTTAGAAGACAACCCTGGAAAGGAATGAATAAACAAATAAAACGACCGAAAGCCAGGAGACTTAGGCAATATTTTGAGTCCTTCAAGCAACATGTAACAGTGTAAGTTTGATTCCCTTGCCCGATGGACTCCACATGTGCGTAAATGAGTTTTTAATCACTGTCACCAGTCATGCCGAGGAGATCAGAAAAACTCATTTTGAACACGAGAGGGTCTAACAAGTGACCTCCTTAACAAATTCGAACAGCCTGCTCCAAACAGAATTCTGGGAAACAGTCCGAAGGGTAGCCCGATTCAATAAAGTATTCAAATGGCAGAAAGCAAAACAACAGGACAAACAATTTATAAGTGTGCCATCGCCGTCATGTCCGTGGTTCAGCTGTCACTCATCCCTTCACTTCTGTTTCATTTCTATCCTTTCCCTTATATTGGTGTACAAATAAACATCTTTCTGGGGGTGGTGGGGGGGGGGGTATTTTATTCAAATTCCTCTCTGACCATTCTCTTACTTTGCTTGAAGATAATTCATTTTCCCATTTGCCGTTTACAGTCTTTGATAATTCATATCAGATCTGTTCCATTTCTATGCCATCCCTTGTCTTGTTTTATCACTATTTTTTTTTCCCAAAACCGATTTTTGGAGTGTGAAAATATCGTCCTATATATCCTGATCATTGCTACTATATTCCACCTTCCATAAGATATTAACGTGTCGAAGGTCTCACTGAGGATCTTTTCCTGGGTCAATTTATCTGCTGGATGATACAGGTGAGATACAACACACATCTTCTTCCGTAATATGGTATCACCTCCCGGGTAGACAGATGGGCACAAAAACACCAAAGTACCATTAGATGACGTCAGCTATCTCACCCATCGCTCCCTGTCTGGTTCATGAATATTCATGAGCTCCTCGATATAAGTCTTGAATCAGGATACAGGACGACACCCCATCGGCAAGGGTGAGCGATTAAATGTCGCTTTTCATAATGAAGATCGTTCTCCGGAGAAAAGGGAGATAAAAGGGGGTTTTGAGTCGTATCAAAATGGATAATAACCCAGCCTTAATTTGGAATCGTGTTACAGGATAATCTCAGAGTTTGGGTAATAACACGACCGGGGCTTTCCGTCACACATCTACCGTGATGTTGCATCGGTTGAGATGGGCAAACTCGGGATGCGGAACCATAGCAACGGCCTTTGGAGGAAGACAGCGGCACCGCTTCCTCAATATTTTTACACCCATCCATTCAATCTGTAACTTATACAGCACCAACATCTAATCGCCTGTACAAAAGAGTTGTGAAAAGTAAACTTAATGTTTATGCAAGTCAAAATCCACCGAGGCGCCAAAAAATTGATCTTCCAACACAAGTTTTAGATGGTTATCCTTCGTTCATTTCATATACATGTACATGTATGTAGTCATATCATATCTTAATGGAAGAATGCGCATGATATGCTAACAAGCTATCAACTAGAACAGCATGAATTAGTCAGGTGTTTATAATACAGGTGTAGGCATGTTTTATTCAGGTTTTTAGTTATATGAAGCATACAAAATTCTTGGAATTCTTTTCACTTGCTTTTAAAGTAGCGGAGGTATTCTTTATCAAGAAAGATAATCGTCTCATAAAAGCATGCAAGTACCTCCACATAAGAACCTCTTAAAGTGAGTTGATTTGTTTGCAATGTTGCTGTTGTTATAATTGATTGGGGCCCTTGACATCAGCTTTCGTTGTTGTTGTTTTACTATTTAAAATGATGTAACCTATGTAGGAACATGTTTTAATGCGTCGTTATTTTGTACGCAGAATGGGGAAAACGATACAGAACGCATTCATAAAGTATGTTTTACCTGGATCATTCACCCTAGCGTTGCATACATGTAGATAAAAGGTAAAATCAGCTGATTTCCTTTTGGTTGCTGATAAGTACATAGTGTACAATTGAACATTGAATATAATTATATAACGAGTGATATAATTATATCATTCGTTATAGCCGATAGGCCTATAGCACGATACAAATGAAATTAATCATTGGTATTCATTGGACATAATAATATGGGTCCGATGAAGGATATATAAATCTCATAGCCTCAAAAACAAACCTATTAACGACTATTGGCCATCCTACCAGAATAATAATTTGACTATCATACCCCGAGGGAATAAAGTATTCTTATTATCATTCCATACTGCGTCCTCGCCAAGATATGATTACATGATATTACTAGCTTTATTCCAGTCCGGAATTTCCTCAGGCAGAAGTAGCTATTCTTCAAAATGAAATTAGCAAATCGTAAACAAGTTTTCAATAATGTCCACCTTAAAAAAAGAAAAATCAGCTTTTTTCCCTCTATGTTATGTCCCAGGGCATTGGTAAAATATCAAAGTAAGGAGAGAATCACAAAACTCGCATCATGATGTTTAACACACAACTTCAAAAGGACTCACAATTAACTCCTCTCACGCTTCACACTTCAAGCTCTACATCGTGCTAGCTCGGAAGATAACTCGTAGCAGCTCGGGAAATAACCCGCAATAGTTCGGCATAATTATTCCTACCATATTCAATTGAATATCGATGTGATTCAATATTACAACGAGTTTTGCAATGGTCATCATTACCCTATTATTCTTTACGATGTTTGATAACCGTGATGAAGTCTTAATAACGCTGATCTTATAAAATATCTTCAATAAATGATCAAAATAGAAAGCAAAGTCTTTTTAATATTTCTTATTATTACTAGGGTGATTTGACACAACGGAGACGATTTCCTGTGTTAACAACGAACGAAATATAACATACGACAAAGGCTATATCTTCTAAAGATGTCGACATCAATAAATGCTATTTTTAAAACAACTCTTGCAAATAAACGTGGGTGTCCTGTACACCCGAGGACAGATGGTGACATGAATTCATATGTATGAAGCAAGATTAAAAGCAGGCATATTGAAGCCATTAATTTTTAATTTTAATGGATAAATTGGTACACATCTCTGAATGTAAAAGGCGAATCCCGTCCCATTTACTTTAAATAATACATATGAACATTGTACATGTAAGTTGTCGTATTTCACAGGCAGGTGGAATTCTGTCAAGTCTTTTGAGAAAGGATGAATTTTTGATGGTTTATGAAACAGTTTTCACGCAAGTTTGTCTGTTTACATGCTGCAGACAGTTTACATGTATTTTCACAGGGATAAAACTCAATCCTTCTCAGGCTCTGTAACCATGGAAACCATCGGGTTTACGTGGTTTCATTTAACCAAACAAGGACAGAGATCTTTAAAAGGTTAAATAAATCAGCCCCCTCTTCTTCAAAGTGGCAGTGCTTATATTTGAACATGATTGCCATAATATTCCAACCGAACCATATGTATTTGAAATTAAAGTATATAAACATAATTTTTTCTTCCAATGATAATAATTTTATCTTAGTTTTGAAATCCATATAGGTTAAACCAAGTAGTTAACCTACCTCCTAGGTTAAAACAAACGAGGAGGAATTATGATGTGCTGAAAAGTTGTCCTTTATGCTATCATTTTGAACGCACTACTCACACAATATTGCTCCCTTTTTCTGAAACATTCTGTGTTAAAAGTATATAAAAATAGACTGTATTCCTAACCTTGCTTTGAGAGTTTCCTAATTGTTGTTGTGAAAGGTTGGCAGGTATGTTCAAAATGTTATGTTAGGAAATGAATTAAGATAGATAAGCTGGAAGATGTCTTACCGGCTCGTGTTGCCTCGAAGCTATCGTTATGCTGTATATATCTGATATCAGCAGACAGGGTGGCAGTGTTATTCATTGCTGATCTCATCGTTTTCCCGACACGGTCTATAGCCAGCTTGAATGCAGCTTCTTCGGGACTACCCGCCATCTGTCTCGGGAATATTCCACCTGTTCGGGAAAATTAAAAAAGAAGTTGAGTAGATTTACAATGAAATCATTATAAAAAAAAAAAGATTTAAGGTATGCTTTAGACATAATTCGCTGCGAATGATGAATTCAAACAGCCGAAATGATCGACAATCAACCATATTTTCTGTCCTTTTCTTTCATCAGATGGAGGCTTTCACTGAAAAAGAGTCAATAAAGACCATCGTACGGACCATCGCACGATGCTACACGATTCGCCTACGATCCGATTTAGTGGAAAGTACATTAGGTGTTGGGATTCAGAGAAAAATCTTCTTAATTTAGGTTCTGAATAATGAGAAAATGATATGAATACTAAACATGACATAGCCTTCAATGCGGAGTTAAGGCCGATTCGGTTTGAAAGCGCAGACCGTCGCACGACAGTCTGGTCTGAGGTCACAACGATTCAGAGCCGATTTAGCTTTTCCTCCTCCAAACACGTCCAAGGAGACTTGCGATATGTCGAAAAGTTGATTTTAAGATTTATATATATGACAGGTCATAACCTCTATAATTTGCATAATCACATCAAATAATTTCTCAAATTATTCTAAATTCGGATCGTAGTCAGATCGTATAGTGTGCGCTTGGCTTAAAGGTAATACAAAGTTTTGGTGTGGGGTCATGAATTTGGTTCAAATGAACATATTGGAAGCATAGGCGATCCTACAATATTCAGTGATCGTTGTCGCGGTTCAAATCGAGTCTAAAGTGATAATTGTAAATAATAAACTCTTTATGTTGTATAGCGCCCTCTAAAGGTCAATATATTAATTTAGCTATAAAACAATGTTCTTTGAATAAAATCGACCGATTTGCTATAACTGTTTGGAATATATATCACAACTACATATTCTGAGATTTTCATGGTCGCAGCTACCATCGTATGGTCGTAGGCGCTATTTGAAATGTATCAAAATTTACCGGGAGCACCGGTAAATTTGTATATTCATTTTTTCTCGAAAGCAGAAGTGTTTTAGGGGCTAAATTTGTTAGTGCTTATAATACATCCATAGGGGATCCAAATATATCATAATTGTAAAAAATCACTATCCAGCCAATTTTAAAAAATTACCAAAACTTTGTAATACCTTTAACAGCGAAATTTTAGAGGGGGAATTTAAAACACAATGTAATAAGGAACTGTGTATACAAAATAATGCATTAATATATACGCCTTTTACTGATTCCAATCACGTACTCATGATCAAGACGAATGAATTTATTCTGTGAGGAGAATAAAAAAGGCGGGTCTTGATAGATTAATGAGTCTACTTATTCACAAGTCACGTGTTCTTGAACTCACAAGCAGCTGCTGGACATGACGTATTACATGTATCGAGGACTCATTAAAAAGAAGGATTGGTTCTGGTGACGGTGACCAATCATTTGGGAGTGTTCTCCTTCTCTTTCTGTTCTACAGTGGAAGAATATCACCGTAGCAATGCCACGTGAAAATAGCTGCCCTTGAAATATCCTCATATTGCAAATAATTGCATGATAGTTTAAAGATTTCTTTGGGCCAGAGTTTGATGACACATGGGATTGTAGTCACGTAAATCTATATTTGTGTGCAGTACTTTTCACTCTGACTTTGTGATTTTAGCAAGATTGAGGCAATTTTTTCTCGTTATTTCGATGATTTCTAAACCGCACATACACAATTTTTCTTCTGTACACTACATGTACGTAATCAACCTTTGAGGCAGCGTAGGGGTGCCGCAAGATATTTTGTTGTTAATTTTATTATTTGGAATAACGTCGATTTCGTGAAAATCATACACTAGAAACCGCTAGAGTACGAATTGTATGAGGAAATCGCATTGTATAGATAACTAGGTGATTTTCTTCCTTGCTCGCTTTGCTCGCTCGCAAACTTTAGAAACACGATGATTTCAGGCAGCTACAGTGTAAATGGCTGAATACCTCCATATTTTGATCACGAATATACTTATATTATAGCATCAAGGTGACCGCACATAATAATTGTTGTATTCATGTATTCGGCAGCGAGGTGCCCGCGCACTTAATTCTATTTTTGTTATGGGTAGAATATAAAGTAAAAATCTTACGATATAAAAATTAATATATTCAAATGTGCCCAAGTGTACATGGCACTTGACGAGTGTCAGAGTGATGCTAACTCAATCTTCTGTAAATGAATATGAAATCGGGGCGACGCGAAAAATTATATTTCTTAAAAGGGTGTCGTGACTAAACAAGGTAAAAAAAACGTTTCCAATATAGGGCAATTATATCGTATTTCAAGCAACTACCTAGCAGTGTTTACCGTGGACATAAATGCAAACCCTCAAATAAAATATTCTGTAAGGCACTATATGGAGAAACTCATGATTTTCCTTTCGTTCACCATTGACATTGAAATTGTTCATTTATCTGTCATGCTACAAACCCATTTAGCAGTCCCAAAACGATTTGCTTGTGAAGATTCTCTTGAACACGGGGAGAATAATAATCACTGGAATATAACGCGCAATCTTAACCAGACAATCAATTTTCAATTTCGATCCACAAAACGTATGAATTTGCAAACGACAAGCCTTCGTCGAGATTGTTTTCATTTGCGTAATGGTCTCGTGTTTGTTCAATTCCACTGTTGTTTATTGGGATAGGTTTTGATCAAGTATTATTTTGCCTTGAGCTACACATTTGTATGTCAACGCGGTGGTGATGCCTGCCCAAACCATGTTCACTTGGGGGACGAATAAAGGTCACACTCCTAAAAGTTAATATATGTTGTGTATAAGGAGACATATGAATTGTCCTTTAAATCATAAAACCTGAAACACTTTGGACAGTAGTATAGAGGTAGTGGTGGTCGTATTTGTACCAGCGGAAGCGTGGTATTTATCCTGTTAAAAAAAAATCTTATTCACAGCACGAGTTGAATTGAAACCGTTGAGCGCACTTATTGTTAATTCAATGGTAAATTCGTAATCAGTGTAGCCTTCACCAGGCCATAGTGACATATTGGCCTGTAATATACAATATATAGTGACCGCTTCTTATTTGACTTCAGTCGCTTTTAAACAATCATGAGCACCACTTGGATGACCGTCACCATTCACAAAATTAATAGGAAACGGAACTGCATCATTGCTCTATGGCATATTAAACGAATTAAGAACGATGGAATGAGGAACACTTGGAGGAACAGCATATATAGGGTACGACTAACCATTAGAGATAATCAAGAGATGGTAACGGAAGTGGGTGGCGGCGGTGGTGGTAGTAGTAGTGGTGGTGGGGGTAATGGAGGTGACGGTGGTGAAGTTGTTGTTGTTGGTGGTGGTGGTGTGGGGGTGATGGTTGAAGTGTGGAGGTAGCATAATGTTTCTGGTGGAAGTATGTTGTGGCGGTGTTAAAATGGCACTGGTATGCAGATAGTCAAATTGCTCATAAGGTCGCTAAGAGGTTGTGAGTGAGCGAGATTAAATGACGATGAATTCAGAGAGGCTGTTAAAAAGGATCGGTTCATATTACAAGTTAAGCCTTCACCTGTGCGACTAAGCCGAATGCCCAGACAGCAAATCCACTCGCAAGTTATTAAGCATTCAAACCATGCATGGTCTCATTCACCATCCTGCCAATTATTAAAACATCCGACTTCTCTAACAAAGTTAAAATGACGTTATCAGCCCAACGTCAGGTATAAAATTCGCTTTTAGGCATACTATAGTAACTGAACCCTACTATATGTGTAAAGCTCGCTTTCCTTGAAGTTTACAATAACATTTTATAAAGTCTTGCCTGAGTATAATATGATTATGGGAGTAATGGAAAACGTATAGATTACGTGAGAAGGACGGTGGCAGTTTGGTGTGGCTGTATTTTAGGAGAGTTGTTTAATGAGTAATATTTGGAATATTACGCTTACATTATCAATTTCAAAATGTGAATTAATAACTAATTGTTTACTAAGAACTTACTGAATAACATTGATTGATTGTCTCTCATCGTCATAGTCAATAAATATATATGTAGTTCAGGAAGTTATTGGACTATAGGTAGAAAAGGGTCAACTACATGTATGTGGCTATAAATCGCAACCCATCGGACGTTAATAACTTTGGAATCAATGCACTGACATTTTTGTTTTTCTATCCACCAGAATTCTGTTGAAATTGAACTATGTGACTTTGCTCTGTTATTTCCCATGTACCCGTATCTATGGCGAAACTGGACTACCAATGACATAAGAATATAGATTACGCATGCGCATAATTAGTGTCCAATCTTCTCCCTTGGTGAGAGGAGAGCCCAAAGCTTTGATTCCGTCACGTCAAAACGGTCTCAAGATCGGGGTTTAGATTGGACGGTATTGACCTCGTCTCGATAGGAACTCTTGTCTCCTGAGGACTTGGCGAAGGTTTGACGACGGAAATCACGGCTGCCATGGCGGGGGGATTATCCGATGAGCTGAGGGGATTAAGAGACGACTGAGATTACTAGACTGAGATCAGGGGGGTGTTTCACAAAGATCCTAAGTTGAACTTATCTCTAAGTTGGACTTAAAATTCATGGGAAGCCATTAGCATCCTTGAAAATATTTTGTAATTTTTTTCAGAAGGCATAAAATGTTGATTCAAATCATTCATATTTTCTATTATCATGGGAGATTTCATGTTCTTGATGAGGAATTGATGAAAAGTCTAAAATATTCCAATTTTTGCTTTTGAATATATTTCAATTTAAGGCTCCAATGGCTGTCCATAATTTTTAAGTCCAACTTAGTGTTAAGTTCTACTTAGGATCTTTGTGAAACACTCCCCTGGACTTCGTGATCAACTGAGACAGATTAAACGAGTGAGGACGAAGCATGGGCGTCCGATGTCATTTCAACAGAGGTGTAGCTACGAAGGGGCACATGAAGGGCGGGGCGGGGGGGGGGCAATCGAATGGGTGAAAAGACAGACAGACAGACACAGAGAGAAAAAGATAGGGACAAAGGCACAAAGAGAGATGGAAGAGATGTACACAAATATTTTTTTTTAAAAGACAATTACGACCCCCTTCTATCCCCAGATTGATTGCACTTTGATATTAGCATGTCTTTTTCTGAGTAAATCAGTCCCCCTCAACGTCAGACCCAAACTAAGCAACTGCATCTCAAAGTATACTTTTAAAGTACATAAAAAGTTTTTTTCTCTCCATTTTCTCTTTCTTTCTTTATTTCTATCTTTCTATCTTAGGACCTTTTGAAAATAATAATCAATTTCGAGAAAAGGAAACTTAGTCATATTATGAAAATAAATCAGATGGTGACGATGATGAAAATAATGATGATAGTGAGGAGGGTGGACGATAGCATTTCTAATATTCTTGAAGAAATGTTAAACCAAGATATTTAAAAAGTAGAAAATAGATAGCTCGAAGTAAATTTAGTCCTGCTTTGACAGTATGGTAGCACACGGAATCATAAAGAAAATATATTTCACCAATGTAAACGAACATAATTGTAAAAGCTGGTTTAATGAATCGTTTATCCAACTTGTTATTATGACACATCTTTCCTTTCATGGCAATGGTAGTACTGAATTGCTATCAATCTGATACAGATAGCTAATGTTAATGATAGTGTGGAATTTATTTTACGAAAAACAAAATACAATATTCTTCACCTGTTCCTTGAAACAAGAATGCATTTACAAATTGAAGAGAGGGGAAAATGAGGATAAATAAATCTAGAGGTACTTCTGTGGCATCAATTAGAGAGAACGTGATGATAGCAACACGAATTAGTTCTGGAAATATTCCTTCTCCCAAGGGTAGATGACTTATATTTTTATTCAAGCTTATCCCTTCCTGGCTATGCCTTGTCAACTCGTTGACGTTATGAATCAGAGCGTAACGTAGGTAGCCTTCAACGATTGTTTTTCCCATCAAGAGTTTAAATAGCATAACAATACAACATAATTATACGTAGGATATCTGTTTTGTGCACTAATTCACGATTTGTGAAAAAGAGTGTGACGTTTGTCCTCTTTAACTAGTTCTTTTTTAATCATTTTCAATCATGTCTTTCTCTCTGTCTGTCTCTCTCCCTCTCTCTCTTTCTCATCCTCCCTGTTTCTAAATAATAATAATATTAATAATAATAATAATAGTGAACATTTATAATGCGCCATGTCTCTCAAAATTGACACTCCTGGCGCAGTTGTTGTGAAAACTTATTTTGCTCCCTCCGTCTCTCTATCTCTCTCTCTCCCTCTTTCCCTCATTTGCTAGTTCTTAGCCTGATTCTCCTAAAAATAAATGGATACGTTTCCTAGCCATTTATTTATTTTTCCGATTGGATTAATCCCTTCTTCCTTCTGCTCTAGACATTCAGACTCTACTCGTTGTTATCTTTAACCATTTTGCCTTTCTTAGCGCATCAACATAGGTTTTCTTCATGGAATATCAACAAACCAATTCAAGTGTGAGCAGAGATTATAACATACCAAAAGTCTTAAAGTGAGGCAAAATATAAACAAAAAATCAGTACTGTTCATCCATATTGCAATCAGAGCGGAAGATGATAATCGGAAGTTCTGCCAACTCCCCATCATTTTGGATTTGTTTTGACAATTCCTGATTTTCCAAACATTCACCCGTCTTCCAGATTCATTTCAACCAGTCATGACAATTGTGAAAGAGTCTAGAAGATAAGCGATGTATATGTCATAGATAGATCAAACGTCAAAAACAATTCCTATCTTGTGAGTTCTTCCTTCTAAATTACTTATGACTAACTTGTCGAAATAAATAACATAATACATGTAACGCTTGAGACATAATGATGAAACGAAACATAAAAGCACTTGTAGTTTTCTTCAACTTAAGAAGAATGTTAGCAAAGCAAATGTCAGACAGGATGTAATAATATCAGTGTAGTGTATAAATGTATAGAAAAAAGAGCATTTTTTGGTCATTTCATGGCAAACATAACGATTCATACAATGTAAAATGCGACGGTAGAAATGGCAGAACAACCATGCATTAATGTTTTTTAATAAGCTTACTGTTTCTTAATAAGCTTACAGATTTCATAAGGTCATTCTCAAAATTAATTATACTTCTTGAAAGCCAGAACGAAGCACATACCTCCTTCTTTTATACTCCATGTAATGACCTTTTCCTCTCCTGTACTACCAAATGAAATAATAAAGTTTCACAGAACCCCATGGGTAATCCGACCAACAAAATGAACAATCTATAAGAGGTGGAGGCTCTAGAAGGCTTAATATAATTATATCAGATGTGATGGCTTTCACAATGTGCATTATGTTGAAAAGCTTTGATACCTTGGAGATGAAATATATACCACTTTCATCATGCGTCCACTCCTCCTTCGAAGTAATTAACGCCGAGTCGTATCACTGTCAGAATTCGAATCATATTTACACTCTCATTTATTCATATTAAGTGACTTTAATCCAGGGAATGTGTCAGGGGGGATATGATTAGGGGCATCATTATGAGAAGGGGAAAGTGACAGGTTTTTTTTTTCAATCACAAAGCTTTATTCGCTATCATTGATTGTGGAGAGAGTGAGTCGCCGAGGGCCGTATGGATGAGACTGTTTTCATTATCTATCATGCATGCTTTCTTACCCTCATCATCACTGCTCATAAATAAACATTCCATGTCACGGGTTCCTCTTCTCTTCTTCCCCTTTCTTTATCAATCTTCTCAATTGGGGGCGTGCACACACTGCCCAAAATAAAACTAACCTGAATCATGATATTATAAACTACCAATACTACGCAAAGCCATGACTATGATATTGCGTTACACAAGATAGCGGCCTTAGCGGGTATTTTTCCAGTCTTGTATCATTTTAACATGAAGAGATACAATGTCATCGCAACTATAAATAATTATTTATTTTCATTTGAAAATCACAATGTTATGAAATTTAAGTCAGTGAGAACAGCATACCGACAGTTTAATCAATATTGTGTACACACCATGAGCTGGTCCTGCCTTCAGAATTCCGGATAAATAATCTTTCGGTGATTAGTATGAACATTTGAAATACATAGTCAAACGTACCGTGACGGCGTTCTGATTATTGAACCGTTTGAGTAAAACCTTTATTTGCAATCAATATCTTGAATTAGTTTACTAAATCACTTATAGCATCGAAAACAGACATAATAAAGCTTTTCGTCTTGCCTTCATCGGAGTAAATCAGAAGAATGAAGAAGAAGGGAAAAAAAACCGAAATCAAGTGGAAGCTGGTGTCGAAAATGGTGTCAGTAATGCTCCTGCATTTTAACCATCTTTGCCTTCAGCGTACCGGATGCCGCTTGTCCCCTAGGATTTGATAAACTTCTTATCAGTTCTTGACTGCTAATTGCATGTTCCATTTAAAACTATGATGTCGCCATGCTGCCGTTAAATCTTAAACTTCAATTTCATGAAGATCGACTTATCACATTTATACATGTATAAGGTTAAATGTTACGCATACAGTCTAGAGGCAAATAATGGAAAAGTACAAATGCTTCTGTCCATGTCATGGTATATATTAAAGCAGACCAATTTGATACTTTTCATTCTCGAAATGACTATTCTGATAAAGTTGCTTGAGATTTAAGTTTCCCTTTGCTTCCTTACTCTAACAGACACTGCCTTATCAATGAAAATTGAATGATTTGTTATTCTGTCAACAAAATATCTTAGATAACGAAAACTCGGAGCGGCTCATAAGATGTCAACCGTCGGGTTCCATTTGACAGCTCTTGTAGTCATTGCTCATGGCTTGATGCAAATCTGATCTCTATTTCCCTCGAAGGTATACTTGAACTTCCGGCGGATAAGATGGAGAGAACAAGGACCAGAGGATGGATGGGAGGACAGGAAATGATAGAGAGGATGAGATTGGAATATGACCGAGAATCTGAGATGGTTTCTGACAACATTGTGGATTCAGAAAAGGAACATCTTTGCAGCTGCTGACCCGATTTAAGGTCCATGTTTAGGAAGACTTGTGACAATAATATGACATCTTGTTGTGAAGAGATACTTGGGTAAGAGTGTATACAGCCTCCAGCTAAAATGGAGCCTGTGTTGTCAACAGTTCATTGTAATTTCCCCTATATTATAGATCATGCGCTGGAAGCATAGATCCTGAAATAAATGGGATTTTGAGGAGAGTTAGTAAGAAATGGGGAGGGGCGAAAATACATCGGTTTACCCAAGCGTGCGTTCATAGCCGATGGAGTGAGAGCGATTGACTGGAAGAAATGAAAAATCATGTTTCATGAGAGGATGACAATTTTACTTTTCGAACCAATTTGGGCGTGAAAATTGGAAAGTAATTTAACACTTGGGGCGTGTTTAATGAGGAGGTATTATGGAAGGAAGAGGGGAAAAGAGAATATAAAAACAGTTAAATTTAGATAATGGATGCAATGGTGCGATTGGGAGTGCTTGAATGTGGACGTAAGACAAAATTGAAATAGAGAGAGAAAGAGAGGGAAGGGGTGGAGGTGGGGAGGAAAGGCAAGAAATAGAGTATTGCAATGAGGAAAACAGGAGGGATTGAACAAATTATCTTCTATAAAGGAATGGAAGTGACTGATACACAAACAGGACAAGATGAAGAAATTAGATGAAATAATAACACCAGTTTTGGGAGCGACTAGATGAAAGTATTCACCATTGCTGACAGCTAAGCTGGTGAATCAATGATAAGGGCTGTAGAGCACATCTGTCTTTGAGTTAGCTAGACGCCGTCTAACACACGCTCTAATAGATCAACAGCTAATTACCGGTTTGTCTTAAATTAAGTCTTGATAAGTAATGAGATTCCTGTACACAATATGACTGTTGCATTTTATTAAAGCTATACAAGCGACTTTTGTGGTTTTATTTTAGACCTTGTATCACAAAATTCTTTAAAATAACAGACCTTTTTGCATGAGCTTTATAATAAATGTGTGTTTTTGTTTTTTTCGTCTGATTCTAAATTTGTAATGACCCTTTATAATTTGAGGACTGCGTTAAAACTCTATTGTATGTCTATCCCACAATCGCACCCCTCTTTCTTTTTCCCTCTCTTTCCGTCCCCTTCTGACCTCATCTTTTCTTTTCTTTCCTTAACTCTCCTTATTTCTCTTTAAATGTGCTTCTCATGAATACATTTATGTTTGCTCCATACAAATACGATATATTCTTTACAGACAAATACAGTAGAAGGGACATTACCGAGTAGTACTATACATTCATAATATCAAAATACAATAGCGTATATTATGACAAGCAAGCTGTTAAAGGTATATTTGGTAAAGATAGGTCGTACTCATTGTAAATTCAGTATTTTTATTGATCGACACCTGACTGCCTAGTGCATCGGCGCAATGACAGAGGCAAAAAGCCCCAATGTAAATATAAAGAGCTAATTCAGCGTCATAAATAACGTTATTAAAGCTATCACTATATGCGTCGCTCATTTTGATTCTCGCTATATATTCCATTGTCTTAATGGCCGGGGATAAAAGACGATCGACTTAAAGCTTCTATCGGATGGTGACCTATCCATCATAGTCTCATCTCTCAGCCAGCTTTCTGCTAAAAGAGGTCAGCGATACAGCTTGGGCAACATTTCCTGAGTTCAGTACTTTAACATGGCATTAAATCGATTTTGAAAATATGATTTGTCAATTATTTTAACATTTACATGTACCGGTATAAAAAGAGAGCAAGACTTTCTTAATGACATGCAGCTGTATGCCTGACATCAAGAGCAACAGACTACTCACATAGATCGAGAATAGAGCTTCCTGCTATAGCCGTTAACAGCTGGGAGAATTTTGATTATATGCTAAAACTCAATCTTGCTTTAGTAAAGCATGCATCCAAAAACACACAACAAAATACAGTAACAAATACACTCACTCTTTCGTTCTAGTCATCTAGTGGCAGATTATATTTTCAGTATTTTCGGTATGCCTGATAAATAAAACTGGAAACTATTATACATTTGACTACTGTTAACTGCATTATTTAAAACTTATGTTCTTTTTTAACATTTCCTAATTGATTTAATTCCATTACAAAACGCATGACCTCATAACCAAAAAAAAACCTGCTTGTTACTGAGGACAAAAGGCAAACCAAAAAACATAATGACGTGGTGATCCGCCGCGATTTACCGCCACATATCTGAAAGAGGATTTACTGATCAAAATGTATACACAACAGAATGTGGAAAATGGGGAAAAGGATTGATTTTCTAGTCGACAAACATGTATATAAACCACCCGTAGTAATTTCAAGTTGTAAAAAAAAAAGGATTAGTACAGCTTGCCAATTTTTGTTAATGCAATTGGCAAGGTATGTTAAAGCGACGCAAGCAAAGTTGTCGTAATACCTAAGCCACTCAGACTCTTGATTATACACAACAACAAAACAAAACAAAAATTAAGAATCACATGTTCATTGCTCTCGACAACTTTCCATTAAACAATTTGTTTTGATACTGAATTGCTTTATTCTTCTTGTTACCACTTTTCGCGGTACGATGAAATCCTAGCTGCGACATTGCCTTAGGACGTAGACTATACCATAACACTCACTTGCTCTATAGAGGAGAGTTGTTATCTCTTGAAATGTCCGTTATTCAATCCATGGAAGCATGTCAGGTATGGCCTAATAGTTTGTTCAGGCAATGTAAACAGAGTTGGTGTGTGGATTAAGGAGGTGATCTTCACTTCGAATCAACCGAGTTATCCCAAGGGGCAGTAGCTCCAAGCTCAGGGTTTATTAGACGTATTCATGGCCTGCTATAATGCAGCGAGTATTAATAGACGCCTGAAACTCGTCTAGGTGTATGGTATTGACTTTACGTAGATAATCACTTCAAATGGACTATGGGAACATACATTGTATTTATATACTAACTCCTCTCTGAATTGTATAATCCCCTCTTCATCTTCATAATCAAGGTATAAATATGTTTGTAGTTCATGCCATTTCTAGTGATTATCGTTCGTACTATGTTTCCATCGCAAGTCGTATATTCATCATATAGCAGCATCAGAATGATCTACGTTAGATGTGAAACAATTTGAAAATGTTACGCGACACAGTCACAACACATTCGAAGTGAGGACACTGTGTTCTTAGATCGTAATTGATAATAATGTTTATAAATCAAAGTCTTTTTTCTTGATTTTAGCCCACCGCCCCCCCCCCCCCCCTCTCTCTTTCTCTCTCTTCCAGACCCCTCTTTCTCCCCTCTCTTTCTTGCCATTTATAAACATGTCCCCTTGCTTACAAACATATCATCTCGATCTTTCTTTTGCTGTTTCCCATCCTATCAGACTCTTTCTCCCTCCTACCCTCACTCTCTCTCCCCTTCTCTCTCTTACATTTAGAAATGACGAACTATTCACCTATAGGTGATCGCATGGAATGAACGATCATTTATGACTCTGGGTTTCCGCATGGGGGACAGGGTCAAGTATTGATAGCATCTCAGTCATCATAGTGACAGCTAGGACATGAGAATGGCCGGCTGGAGTACGATGCACTGAATGATTAGAGAGATAGAGAGAAAGAAATAGACAGAGATAGAGATAGGGAAGAGATAGAGAGAGAGAGAGAGAGAGAGAGAGAGAGAGAGAGATACAGACAAATACGAAACACACATACTCAGGGAAGTAGATAAGAAGAAGATAAAAGGGAGAGTGCGGAAGAAGAGATAGAGAGAGATGAAGAGAAGACAGAGACACACAGAAAGATAGAGGGGTTAAAAGAGAGAGAGAAGGGGAGACAGAGGGAGACAGAGATAGGTAAAGAGAGATACAGAGACAGAGACCGACAGAGAGGGGGAGAGGGACACCAGAGACAGAGACAAAGAGAGAAAGAAACAGACAGACAGACAGACAGACAAAGACAAAGACAGAGACAGAGAGAGAGAGAAAGAGGGATGGGTAAATGGGATGAACTGATAGAGATTGATACGGAGATAGCAAAAGATAGTTCTTTAGACATGATAGAAACTGAAGGAGACACCATTTTGGAGAGGGGATACAGAGAGAGATTAGCAACAGACAGCCAGAGAAACAAACTAAAGACATGTCGACATGGTTGGGGAAATGTAATATTAACCATAACAATAATATAAATAGTAGCGGGAGGGGACAAAGAGTCCGCATGGAATAATACCAAGATAAGTATACAAACATAAATTGAGCCGACAGAAGAATTTCGCCCTGAAACCATGCATGGTATGATTCCATCAAATGTTAATGAGAAAAGGAAAGAGGTCCATATCAACCAGGTCAATTATTAGGTCAAACATTTACTTGTCATAATTCTCGGCCAACATCCCGCAGACATTTTTGCTCTTTCCGTTGAGGCTCAATCGAAAAGGATGGGGTTGGCTTATAAATGTCGCACAAATTTGTGCAGCCTATTTATGATAAGCCCTCACGGCATGTGCTGTGATGGCATAACGAGAACAAGGTAAACGTAGAAAAAACACTAAACCAAAACATGAATAATACAATCTCCACTGATCACCTTAATTCGTGTGCAGGGACGATTCCAACGATTGAAATGAGTTCACTCTTTTGTTGATTTCATAGCAAATGAGGCTGGAATTTCAAGATCATTTCAAAACTAACTGAAACCAAAAATAAGTTTACTTTAGTCTGCATGTAAATAGTATCATATGCACGTGATAAGTGAGCTCGAAGCTGGGGTTATCCAAATAATCCTTCCCTCTTTTTTTCTTTCTATCTACATCATAAATTATACAAACATTTTATATAATTAGGCGGTGGCTCGGGGAAAAAATCACAAGCCTCGGTTATTTGTGAACGTTAAAAGACGATAATTGGTTCCGAAAAAACAGCGACTCGAATTAATATTCAACACAGTGGATCATCTAGGTGATAATATTTTCTGTGATTAAACTTTCTTTAACCCTCTACCTAAAATATTGTTAATATAAACTACGCAGATACTAATAAATATTACCCTGCGATTAAAATACTCCATGTATAGATTTGATGGTTTCCTGCAGCTACATGCAAGGGGGGGGGGGAGGCTATAGTTACGATAGGATCGACGCTACGCTTTTATCTAATTAATACACTTGACGTAGTGGTCAAAATCAATTGCTTGCTCATCCGTACCAACTAAGAATGTATATTTTTTAATCGTCCCTTGTTTCAAATGTTATATTGCAGTTTTTTAATAATCTAGAGAAGAAATAAAATATGTTTAAAATATGTATCCTTAGGCCTAACGATGACAACTTGTAATGTACATTTATAATAATGAGGTGTTAATACGACTGTGAATAACATTTTTTTGTCTTCACATAATTCATGACAGCTAAAATCGAATTACTTTATTAATGTTATCAAAAATGTAAACTACATGCTGCAGATACTCACATTGTTCAGGCGCGGATCTACGGGGGGGGTTTAGGGGGTTCAAACCCCCCCCTTGGGCGGCCCAAAAAAAAAAAAAAAAAAAAAAAGGAAAAAAAAAAGAAAAAAAAGAAAGAAAAAAGAACGCACGCTGTAGAGAGAAACCCTTTCAAGTGCAAATATTGTGAGAAGATATTCAACTCATCTGGTAACTTAACCAAACACATGATAACTCTGGATATAACTGTGTATTAAACTGTTACTTGATTTAAAAAGACGTTATCATGCACTGGTTTTTATGGTCTCCATTGTGTTAATAGATGCCAGGAAAACATCATTTACGGGGTTCAAATAAAAAAAAAAAAAAAAATCGGCTCGCCGCTTCGCGGCTCGTTGACGATGCTCCGCATCGTCATTATTTTGGTCAAACCCCCCCCTTAGCAAAAAGCTAGATCCGCCCCTGTTGTTGACATCTATGTTAAGAATATGTCAATCACGCTGAATCCCGATATTAAGGTGTTTAGAAATACTTGAAATGGTGTCATTAACGATGTAATATCACTTTGAAACAATTAACTGTCCATCACAATAGCGACATGACGTAAACGCACCACACTGTTTGCATGACACAGTTTAACTCTCACACTTAAAAAGGCAATCAATACAAAATAATAATTAACAACCGACGAAGACTGACAATTAAACGAAATATTAAATTATATCTTCCCACACTACCGCTATCTTTTATCAATCTACAACTATTGTTGTAATTAGCCGGGTGTGGGAAGAAACTCTTAGGGCGATGTTCGCCTTTTCAATTTGGAAATGAAAGATTCGATTTTTATTAGAATTCTTGTTTGTTTAGATGATGTATAGGCCGTTTTTCAGAGCAATTAGATATCAAGATCTAGAGGCAAAAAGTACAAGAACCTTAAATAAACTAGCGACCACACTTTGATTTTATCAATCTTTCATCATGTTATAGATGGGTATGTATGGGGTAATAATACAACTGCTTTCGTCATATCACTTTATTTGTTTATCATCATTTCCATGGTGATACATGACTATATCACGTCCACTTATCATTTCAATTAAAGGCTAACTGGATGTTTTAATTCACTATTTAGTACTCATTATTGGGGGAAAACACATTTAATCTTCAACGGACTTTACTCACAGTGATTCTTTTTCGTGTTATGACAATGTAAATGATTGTAAGCTGGACAACACGCGGTTTAAATTATTTTTTAACGATTTTGATTTTTTCATCATAAATTTGTGTTTGTACAAAATTTACAGAATAATGTTTTTGATTTTGTTTTCTTTTTTTACATAAGCATTAACAATCCATAAAAACTAGTGGGAGATATAAACGGTCACTATTGAAACTGATGCAGTTTCATAACGCACCTCAATCTAATCAGGTTGATTAATATTTATTGCAGGACCTTGGTCGACAATCGAAGCGATATAAGATGGTCATCGCTCCAGTCCATATCATCTTTATATTCTTACTAGATTGAGTCTATAAACTCACAACATAACTAAATTGCTTATGGCCGACCTAAGGACATTTGCTCTGGAAATAGCATCGTTTAAAATCACAACAACGAGAACGAAAGTCTATTTCTTTTCCCAACAAAATTGGAGAGATACAATTTCATAAGAAATGACGCAAATGGCGAGGTCAAAAATACAATTTTCTCGGCCTCGGGTATTTTTATTACCATAGCAATCTAGATATTTTGATATGATCAGGGAAAAAACATAAACTATATGCACATCATAGAGGAAAAAACACCAACAACGACAAACTCTATTATGGACTGGATAAAATTGGACATAACACTGATATCGCAATATCTTGTTGAAATCAACCTGAAGAGATTTCGTTAACTTACTACACCACCTTGTTGACATTGAAATATTTAATATTAATACAAACACATTTCTGATGGCTAGTAGAATTTGAAATTGCCCTTGGCACATTTCTTTAAAAAAATTGCGATATCTCTGTCTTTCGCCCCCCCCCCCCCTTTAAAAAAAAAACTATTAACATAGAAATCTGCTAGGCCGATTGTTGATTTGTGTAATGAATAAATAAGAGGAGAAATCTGCTCACAAAAATGGAAACTTCCGTGTTTTATAAATCTTACATTAATACTTAGTATCTATTCTTAATAACGATGTAAAATACGCAATGTAGTTGGCTCTGCAAAGGAGCAGGAACTATATCGTATCTGATATAGCTTAGTCATCCCGAAAAGGCGAGGGGAATTAAATCCGAGAACTTCCTCAAAACGGCAACCTTTCTCCCTAACCTGGGTCAAGTGTGGTATTGCTTCTGTCCACTGTCTTACCTAGGTGTGTTAGTGCTATGACAGGGATTCGAACCCAGAACCTGTCCGGTGGTTTATCCTCTAGATTCTAGAACACCTTTGAAGAATTTTTACGCGCAAGCATCTCTACAACAGCACACATGAGTTGAATTTGTATCACAAGAAAATAATGTAAAGTCGAAACCTATTAGCATAATGAAATATGAAATCCTTCTCGCGTATCTGTCACCATGGTTTCTATAATGAAATCCAGGCGGGGAGGCAAGTTGGTTTCTAGTGATTATTACAACTATAGGCAAAAGAAAAGATGTAAAAGACAAATTATGTAAACAAAAATTATTCTCTTTAATTTCTAGCAAACTTTTTAAAGAATAGTTTAAAAAACCACACTTTAAGGACATCACCAATAATGGCTGATTTGTGACCCACCAAATCAGAAAGGATAAATTGAAAGAAGGTGAGCGTAAAGATATCTTAAAGCTCTTCTTATGAATAATCTGTGATGATGATGTAGAAAATGGGCTGAGTATTAACTATGGCTTTGTCTCAGATAATAACCACACGAGTCGGGATTGCTTTAGTCAGCAGTTGACCACACGCTGATAGATATGACCGCCAGGAGGTGTGGGGAGGGACAGGGTCAGAAGAAAAGGGTCATAGCAAAGCGCATGACAAGGCTCGGATATTGAAATATTACAAGGAATGCGTCTACGCGGCGGGGCCCTTTAATGTTCGTCGAGTATCTTTGACAATAATATTGCAAGTGATAAACCAAATGCTCGTTGTAAAATGATATACCCTAAGTCGGAAGTTGGAGCTGTCAATTTCCACGGGACGAGCTTTCAAGACAGTTTTACGCCAATCAGCTAACTTCATCACTTATTTCCTATAAAGTGTTGCTTTCTATAATCACCAGATTTAGATCACATTGATATAGTTTTGAACAACGTCGATGACCTAGTTATATAATTATATTTAATTAATGATGGGAACGACAGATGTTTGTTGTGTTCTATTTAAATAATGCCTATTGACCTCACCGACGATATAACTTGTATTTATATTTTTTATTTTATTAGTGTCTCACTGCCATTACTTCGAGTGTATAATTATTCTCCCGTTTTTCTGACTATTGACTTCACCTCCAGGAACACGAATGATCTAATAAGGCTGAGCAAATAGAATAGAAATAGTAGAAAAGTAAAACGTATAAACAATAGTAACTTTTCACTTGGAAACTTCTTCCTTTTTACAATGTAAGGCAACCAAGAGTTAATCGAATATCATACCTCTTAATACTTTTCTTTATTTATATCAGGTCGATTAATGGTAGGGGGCTTTTAATGCCCCTTCCCCTCTTGGACACGGTGCTTAGAAGTAGGGCGAAATCCAGACCCCTGAAGCTCCACCATGTTCTTTTCGATATTCCTACACGGTTTGACGCGCACCAGAAGCCCCTTCCCCCCTCCCCCCTCCCCCTAAGGCTACACTGACCGAAACTTTGATTTAAATATTCGATTTTTGAAAATATTAGATGTTGCACATTTTTGAGTTGCTTCATATCTTCATGAGATATACAATGTATCAGCCAGTCACCTTCATATGAACTCCAATTACATCACAAGAATGAAATTGGTATCTGTATATTGAAAACACTAAAATGCCATGCAGAAGCGGGCCCTTGGATTGCAGAGGGGGTAAATAGGACTAGGAACGGGGTGTTTGGCAAACCGCGACCGGGTATGCGGTGGACGGCGGAAGGCTGCGGTGCGCTTTAAAACTCAATCATCTGAAAACAGTGGCTGATGTGTTCTGGTTTATTCGAACGATGTCCGGAGTTGCTTGGACTGGCCTGCTACTCTCTATCTCTCTCTTCATCACGCTCGGAACTAGAGCAATGCCAAACTGAATTTATCAGAGTGGTCAGTGGAGTAGTGATTAGGAAACCCTGCTGTGGTGATTTATTAGTAACACTTGGTTGTAACTTCCATCTACCTAGCACGTCATCAGTGCTAAACAATTAGTATAATTCATCAACTCACTCATGATAATGTATATTTGTTTCTTCTTCTTTCATGCAAGAAGGCTGTTCCTGGTTGTGTTGTCGTCATGACAATACATGCCTACTGTGTTGTATTTAATTAATTCGAGTATCCGGTACTGGTTAATATTAATGGCTCTGAAAAATGTTTCTTATTGTTTGCGCCGTCTCCCGCTCCCCCTCTTCTTTCCTTTTTCGCGGACGCCCACCCCTCTCTCTCTCTCTCTCTCTCTCTCTCTCTCTCTCTTTCTCTCTCTCTCTCTCTGTTCACGCTCAGTTTTTTAATTGCTGGAATGTCCTTCTAGCAGCAATCAAGGCTGAACTCATTGTTACTCAGTGATATAATATTATGTTGGATAGTTCCGACCATGAGACCTATTCCATGCTTTAGCTCGAAAGAAAACGTTTACAAAAGCGTTCATATTGTCATTTTACAAAGAAAATGAGTTGAACACAGGGATCTGCCTCTTGAACAATTAGAAAGACTAGCCACGATCTTTGTCAACTCTCTCTTATTATGATGATTCCAACTTATAGGTTCAACTTGTTGTGAATACATGTACCTATTTCACTAAAAATACATAAGTTTACACATTATTTTGTTGATGATTGTTTAATATCCCGAATGGTATTTTAGATAAATTACAACGGATGGACAATATGGACAACAAAAATATTATATTTTTGTTATCTATACCACTTCAAATGATAGCAAATATGGAGCTTGCAAAAACAGTTTTCCATTCATGTGAAATGATTGATCATTATACAACATATTTCACATCCTATTGCACGGGGCATTAACAAATCACAGTCATTATAAGCAATGCATGGCATGGATAATGATCGGCAGGAAGGATAAAATCTGAATTTTCTTTTTATTTTGTCGGGTTAAATCGCTCGTTTACATGGCTGCCAGTGGTTAAGGTGAGCCATATATTTGTATCGTGACATCAATTATTCATCAGGTCCCGTAGCACACCTCTCAATCGGTGTATTTCTTCACCTGCAGTCAGCGATGACTTGCTAATGGTACCCATACATCAAAATATCTCGCTAATTTCACTGCTATAGGGGACGATAATCCGTCACAAAGTCTCCGGATTTTTTTTCTTCTTACTCCCCGATAGCTCTGTACCCCCAGGCTGAGAATCTAAAGAAAGATAGAGAGGGATTTGGCAACTTATTAAAGAGATGAATAGGAAGGAAAAATTAAAATATTGGGTAGAATACAGATGACTTGTAACAGGTGATTAGGATGCAAGCCTCTGTATCCATGGTAACAAGGATGAACTTTGGGAAGCTATGATCCATCTTCCTATCTAGTTTGATTTAACAAAAAATTATCAAAGTGTATGATATCATTCTGGTAAACCATATTAATACAATATATGGATTTCCACTTTTATAAAGGGCATACGAGTTTAGACATATTATTATAAATGTGATGTATGCTCGATAGTGCGAACCTTCGTAATAATTATAGGATATTCATGTTTTTGAAAGGTGCTTTATAATTAAAATGTATTTTTATTAGAGTGAGAGAGAGGGGAAGAGAAAAAAAAGATGAAAAAAGAGAGGAAGTGTGAGAAAGAAAGAAAAATAGAGAGAGTGAAAGGGAATGATTGAGAGAAGGAAAGTGAGACAGAAAAAGAGGGAGAGAGAGAGTATGTGAGAAAGAGAGAGATAGAGAGAGAGACAGAGACAGAGACAGAGACAGAGAGAATGTGAGAAAGAGAGAGAGAGAGAGACAAAGACAGAGAGTATGTGAGAAAGAGAGAGATAGAAAGAGAGAGAGAGAGAGAGAAAGAGAGATGAAAAAGAGATAGAAAGAATGACAGAGACAGAGACAGAAAGTATGTGAGAAAGACAGAGACAGAGAGTAATTGAAATAAAATTGAAAATTATTATTTTATATTGAAATTGAAAAGGTTTTATTGATTGCACTTCGCAGCCAGATGGCTGAATTATGAACAATTTACATTGGCAATGAATTATAATACATACAAATGTGGTTGACATTGTCACAAAGTATAATATACAGTATATAACAAAATGCATAACAAAGTTCATAACTAATATGACTAAGGCAATAACAGGCAAATTAATTCACGTTTAAAATATATTTTGTGAGGTGACACAAGAGTAGGTCAAAGGATGAGCAAGCAGGCCCTTTGCTCTTCAATACACGCTCTCATTCCTATACACGCTCCTATTCTCACTCCTGTACCTTGGACACTCTCATAAACACTCACATTTACACTCTTATACACACTCCCATTCACACTCCCATACACTAGCTAACGGTCTGCTCGCTCATCCTTGGATTCTCTTGTGTCAAGGAGTGTCGTGTATTTCAAAAAATAAACAACGGAACAATTAAAGCTCCTTCCAGACTTTCGTAAATTGGGGAGAAATAAGCAAATGAATTAAAAACTTGAACACCATCTGATCTGAATTGCCATGTCATGATTGTTACAAAACCTTATCACTATTCAATGTACATTTTAAAAAGATGTTACAAGTAATTATGGAAGCATAGAATTTAAAATTTAAAATGCGGAATGTAAAATGTAAAAATGTGAAAATGTAAAAATGTATGCAGACAGTGAGACACCGGACCTTTCAACAGGTAGACAATTAAGATTCATTCATGCATTCAACAGGTCTATTAGGTATGGAATTGAGCTATTTCTATAGCGGTTCGTTTTACAATGAAATTGACGATACTTGGTCCTTCTTCGCAGTGAATAATCTATATTATTGTTAACAGGTAACCAATGTTTACAAAGTGGGTTGTTGACAAGAGATGAAGCAAAATTAGTGCATAATTGTTTGCGTCTATCTGACAGGGTCTGCAAAGAACACACTTCAAGAGCTTTGTCATAATCAATATATTGATCACCTAATATGGTCCTACATGCTCTTTTCTGGATTCGTTCCAAACTTAAAATATGACTTTGGGTGAGGTTTCCGTTAAAAACAGGTACTCCATAATCCAATATTGGGCGAATATATCCCTTGTAAATTGTTACTAGATCACAGAATGGCAATCTGTATGTTTTGAGAATACGAAGCATGAAAAGTTTTTTATTAGCACGGCATAAAAGGTCTGAGATATGACTGTCCCATTTTAAATCGGACTGCACAGTTATTCCTAGAATTTTTGCTTTTTGTACACTGTTTAAGCACTCATCCCCAATAAACAAAGGTCTCTGATCAGCTATATTCTTAGAAAAAGAGATAAACATACAATGACATTTCGATGGATTAAGAGTCATGTTATTACGAAGAGACCATTGATAAAAATCAGATAAAGTATTTGGTAATTTAGATGGTTGTGATAATGTACGACTTTCAACTAATGTCAGATCGTCTACATACTTGAAGTATGGTACTTCTGAGTTAAAACAGGCATCATTTATCATTATTAGGAAAATAATTGGTCCTAATTTTGTACCCTGAGCTATACCGGCATGAGACGTTGACCAGTCTGAAAAATTACCAAGATATTTCACACGTTGTTGACGGTGTTCAATAAAATCTAAGATCCATGAAATAATACAAGGCCGAACATGAAGGTGGATTAACTTATAGGCAAGTATATTATGGTCTATACGATCAAAAGCTTTTGAAAAGTCTGTGAATATAAGTGTAGATATGGACCGAGAATTTTCTGCATTTTTATAAATCTGGTGAAGCAAACGAATTAAGTAATGATTAGTTGACAGACCTTGACGGTTTCCGTATTGATTAATATCAATTTGAATTGAAATGTCTTCGAGTAACCATTTACATATATAAGACTCAGCTATTTTCGCAAAATAACTAGTTAGTGCTATAGGTCTTAAATTCTGAGGTATTACAGGCTTACATTTAGGAATTGGCGTAATCTCACATCGTTTCCACTGATATGGTACCACTGACAACTGGAAAGAAGTGTTTAAGATATCAGTAAGAGGTGTACAAAATTCCAGTGCAAACTCTCTAAGAATTCGCACTGGTAAGTCTCCACTTATAACAGACTTTTGTTGGTTTAACGAACTCAATTGTTTAAAAACTTCATAAGGTCGTACAATCGGACATGTTTCCTGAGCTGGTAAGTAAGCTGGTAAATCATTCCTACTAAGACCTGGAAGATCGGATGCCACCGCTAAAAAATGCTCGTTTATATAATTAGCAATATATTTGAATTTGTCTGGGTCATTCGGGTCAATATTTGGTACTACAATTGGAGTATGTTTCTTTTCAGCATTTGTTAAAATCCGAATCTGCTTATACCAAGCTGCTGGGCTGTCACTTTTTAAGTTGCGAACTCTGGTGTTATAATATGAAATCTTCTGTCGTTTTATCAACCGTTTAACCTTGTTTCTTAGATGATGCCACAAACTTTTTGATTTGTTATTAAAAGCTTGCTGTCTTTGGCGGATAACATCTTTAACTTCAGCATTTATCCAAGGCTTATCTCTACAATGCAAACGAATCTCCTTAGTAGGAACATGTATATCCAACTGAGACTGAATTGTATCTAAAAACATTTTACATTTCATAGATGGGTCTTTTACACTGAACATCTCTTCCCAAGTATACTGAGTTAACCAACTACCAAATGACCTTTTTCCACTATCCGGAATAGGGCGAACAAGCTTTTTCTTTACTCGGTTACTGCGATTAATCTTATCTTTAGGTAGCCAAAGTATGCAGTTGTGGTCACTCATACCAATAGGCGGCAACATTTCCACTTCTTTATACAATAAAGCAATAGTGGTTACAATCATGTCAAGAATATTAGACCCTCGAGTTGGTTGTGTAACAATTTGTTTAAACTTATTATTTTCAAGTAAAAGCTTAATGTCTAAATCATTAAAGTCACCTACTATTGAAATTCCAGAATCCGGGTAGCGAAGTAAGAGGATATCAATAGCGGAAGTTAGATGATCAATGTACTGCTGCACATTTGGACTTCTTGGAGGGAAGTAAATGACACACAGAGGAGAGTATGTGAGAAAGAGAGAGAGAGAGAGATAGAAAGAGAGAGAGAGAGAGAGGGAGAAAGAGATAGAGATAGAAAGAGAGAGATAGAGAGAGAATGAGATGAGTAGAGTTTAGAGAAGTCTGTCCTAGATTATATAAGTCTTTTTCAAGGCATAACGAAATTTAATACCAAATATGATACGAGATATTATACGAGGAGGGTGTTTCGACGATCGAGTCTCTATATAAGTCCTTATAAATTGACAATTGAGTTCATGGCGCCGACATAAGACAGAGAAATTAGATTGATTGTGAAACGCGAGATTTTCATATTCAAACGGCCCTGTCTAAATCTCTTCTCTTTTATAAACCTACTGCATTATGGAGATGACCTATCCTTATGTTCCACGTTGACGTGTTACCCAAGGCATAGGATCAAGATAACGATTAATGCCCGGTCTAAACTAAGACCAATTAAGCTCGTCAATGTATCCATTATCTTTCCCGGAGCAATAGAGCAAAAGAGATTTGGCTGAAGTCGAACAGCAATTACTTTTGTTAGAAGCGCTTATTTGTACCTGTTTGATAATCCAAATGCAAGAAAATAGAAGAAATACTCTGTATTGTTATATTACGCTATTTCTTTTCTTAAAGAGCGTAGGATACTCGCTAATCGGTTTGGATCTTTCTCGAGGATCACATCACGACATTAAACACCTCACTTATTATCTTAGAGAAACAAATTATTCAGCAGCCGAGATACCATTTCTATAATCCTCTGACCGGGTAATAGGTTTTAAAACAAAAATCATGGTAGACATCATAAGTTACCATGCTCAATGTCTTGATAATCTCTTTTGTTCATCTTGGGGATATGTCAACTTTCTTGCATTTCAAAATTGTGAAAACGATCTGAAAACTTCCCTGGCATGCCTGGATGGCACTTTTTTTCTTCTTCTTTTAACTTCTTTGAAGGTAGCTTTGAACTTGTGAATATGCATGCTGATGAAAAAATCCGGAAAGTTATGGGAATGAGATTATAATATGGATGCTAGCGATTCAATGGATCGAATAGCTTTGAAACTCCTCCTTTAGTTATCATAATTTCTATGATTTTAGACTAATAGGTACCTCGGAACAGGTAAAACTATCATTCGTATTGAATATCACCATAAAACTTACCCTGACTAACCGTCGATATTTATTATAAAAGCTTTTTGGACACCCCCCCCCCCCCCCCCTCTCCTCTCGATATTATAGGACACATCGATAATTCAACTCACCTACGTTCTGTCCGAATATCCTTTTCGTCATCAGCTTACACACATTTCGTATGCGACACAATCTGGATTTTTCTAGTTGTTTACATAATGTTGGTTTGTATTGTATTTTATGAATTTCGATTGTTAAACCATCGACATTTACCTGTACGTTTTACTGCTCCAAACAACCCATTTACCGCACAATAAACAGCTCAGCATAACCTTTGATAAACCATTGTCTCTGAAAATTGACTTCTGTTACCAAAAGCTCACAATTAGTTTCATCCAAGGACCTATAGGTCTATTCTTCAACCCAGCAGTGGATGGATTCATTCATCAAACAGAAAGGGAATCTTCATAGCCCGTGGTGAAGTCAGATACTGTTTGCGCTCTTTTCTTAATCTCAAGGTGAATCTACAGTTTGGAATGGTTGTATTACCTCGGTAATTCCGCCATGCTTGAAACTAAACGCACTGTAATGTAATCATTGGTGTCATGCGAGAGGATAATCTCCTATCTGTTGACGATTTAAATACAGGTGTTTAGAGGAACTTCATTCAGACGTCAGCAATTAATGCGGAATGATCACAAACAGTCACCTGTTTGTTTGGCTTTCCATGCCGGTATGTTTACAGGTTAATCTGGTCTCTATTCTTATTAATTTGAAGTAGTTTGCAATTACGGAAAATCTGGCTGGAGCAGACATAGTTCTTTTGCTGCCAATCTCATTTTGTTATGGCTCTGAAGATGTAATATGATACATCTCATTCCAACTTATAGACAAAGGAAGGTGGGGCCATGACATAAACAATATAAGATCTTTCTGCTATCATGTTTAATAATCAACATCAGAAATCTATAAGTCTGAGAATTGTCAACATGAAATATATCAGACATTGCTTATGCCCTAGTCCTTCCAACATCTTCCAATCATGCACCTTTTCAGCACCTCTTTCTCCTTTTCTCATGCCATTTCCCATGGCTCAAAGAAGAAACTTATTTGGTCTGAGGCAAATCCAGAAGAAAAAATGGCTAGATTGATAATGTAAGGATCTTTTGACACGAGTGGTAATTGAGTTTTAGACCCGCCGACCATGATGTGTAGGCATGGTGTACAGACGCCATTATTTATGTATGGGACTGTAAGGGAAAAAATGGATTTCCTCCATTTCGCTGACGATTAAGGTAGACAGACTTGCCGTGCTAATGTCACAAAAATCACATGCGTAGCTGCACAACATTCAAAGCAGGTAGGAGGCAATCTATAGATGTTCTGCCTTTTAAAGGGTCAATTTCCAAAGGAATAGTTTAACTGAACAGTAACGGACTCTATCACGAAAAGCTCAACTTCAAGTGACAGATGGATTTGTTAAGAGATTTAATTACAAAAATATCATTCAAAGACTGTTAATAAATATGCATGTTTTGGGAAGGAGCGGTGAGGGAAGGTATATTCCGTTGTGAGTTCAAAATCACTCAGCAATTAAATCGTTCCTTTCGTTCTAAATGTTTGAATCTGCTCATCATAATAGCCGTAAAAACGTCCAAAATATCGGCCGTTATCTAATTCAAACTTATATACACATGAACTGCTAAGTATTACAAAATCTCAATCGCTGTATAATACAGCACTTTAACTCATGCATGATGTATGAATTGATGTGCGTGATATTTATCTAACTAAAATTACCCACGCTTCTATGCTTGCGAATTACGATTTCCCCACCTTCCCCTTAACTAAGCATATTAATCTCTAGACATAACGATGCTATAGGGAGTTATGGACTATGCTGATGAATGTTACCATTGCAAAGGAAATGTTGAACTGACAACTTTCAAGGACTCCAATTCTTCATGACTTTAACAGTTCAAGTCGCCATCACTTTCCTTGAAATTAATTGATAAATTATTCACAGATGATTGATTTGCTATATTGAACCACGCCATTGAGAGGACAGGATGTTAGAAAGAATGGAAGAAATATTTTGATGGATGAAGAATTCATAAACTAGATTTGTATTAACATTTTCGTTGTAGGTGTCGTGGTCTAGTGGATACGTCACCGGATTTTGGATCACATGGTTCGCGGTTCGAGTCCCGCCGCAGCGCCAATCTTTTGACATGACATTAATCTACATTTGCCACTCTCCACCCAGGTGAAGTAAATGAATACCCGGTAGAGTAAACAATTATTGAGTGTTTTAGCGTCTTATTATGGCTACTCAGCTTCAGCCGGGTTATTAATATACATTGTATAACCGCAGAAGAGTATATTCATATAGTCACTGCGCTATATAAATGGACCTATTTTTATCATTATGCAATACGTTGCTTTCATTTGCGATTCAAAGAATTCAATTTCACTAAGGTCAATAAAACCCAAATTGTGTAAAGTTTTCATGATAGCAATAGTGCTATCATGAAAACTTTATTGGTTTATTTAAAGATGTTTATGATATATCTTTTTTTTTAAAGCGAACAATTATATTATAGAGTCACTACAGGCATAACTATTTGGGAATGTATGTAATATAGCCATACTGCATGTTCTATTAGCGTCATACAAGAAGAGTGCGTTTATAGGAATAACTCCTACCTGATATCCATGTACTTCACTTAGATTGTGGGAAGCAAAGGTAGATTAATAATCGCCAATAATATTGGAGCTTGCCGGGGCTCGCACCAACAACCTTTGTAACGCTACTCACGTCTTTAACCATCTCGATTACACAAACCTTTTAGAAATTGTATTTTTTATTTCATTGTAGATAAAGCAGAATTTATTGGTGTAAGGTAATGAAGGGGATAGATATCGACAATCACACTGACATTTTTTGTTGTTGTTATATTTGCTATAAAATACATGTAGTTATAGTTGGTAACTATTGCCATTTATTTTTTTCTTCTCGTTTTAAAAGCTGTTATTCTTTCCCATCACCAGGTATTTTGTCAAACAAACACCTTCCCTGCCCTGGATCCTCCCCTTACTGTACACCTAGACCCATTACGTACAAACACGATTAATTCCGGCACTTTTATTGAATGCCAATTAGCCGGCAAGTCAAACTGTAAATTACCTCGCCAAACATCCCCGCTCGATCTCTCATAAATTAGCATTTCGGAACCTTCAAGCAACAAGCTCCAAATTATATTTTGCGAAGCTATCTCCAGGGGGAATATCACAAGAAGGAAACTTCATCACCAACCTTTGATTCGAAGAATCGTTTGCTCGGTGTTTTGTCTTCTTCTTGCATGTGATAGTCTAGGTGATCATGCGATAGAATGCCAAGAGACGTTTGATAAGAAAATACTGACTGAACAACAACAAAAAAACAAAATATATTCAGTTATTATACAACTACGTTCGCTAACACACCACATGAGAAGTACTTGTCAAAATTGTATTGGTCAAAATTAATATAACAAACAACGTTCAGTGCCATTAGTATTATTTTTATCGTTTCTTAATACAGATAATAAGACCAGATTGTAATGAAAATGGTTGGCTTTAGCCGTGACGAATAGATGAAGACTGACTTAATATAGGTCAAATCAATTGCCATTTACATGAAGTATTGGTTCGACACCCCCATGGACGTTTAAATCGACCATATCGATGCTTGGAGATCAATGACACCAAACTTAACAAACTGTTGACCTTTTAAGACCGTTTTGCTGTATTTGGAAACCTCAAAAGTTTGACGCGTCCATCACATTGATTTCATAGATGAGTAAAAGCTGTTCCTCATGAAGGGTCACTTTTTCGATGTGTTACTGCGTCAGCGTCTGACGCAGGTTTATGCAACGCTATGGGAGAGTGGCAACTGTTACAAAGTGATTTCGCAATGAAAAAAAAACAAGAACAAACAAGCAAACAAAACATTACGTTGCGCGTTATTAGCGCATGCTTTAGTTAATTACACGGACTATAATAGCACATGTCAAAACGCAATTAAAACGCCTCGTATGCAACGGGTGAAACAGTCACACGACCTTATATATTGCCCAGCCCGAATGAATTTGTAATGTAGCGAGAAGAAGATAGAAACCGAATTCCAAGCAACTGTAACGGTATCCCGCTTTTTTCATCGAAAAGTGATTTTCATATATTTGTTTTTAAGGTAGAGATTCGTGCTAGACGAAACCAAAAGAAGAAGAAGACAGGTCGTTGCGTGAGAGATGGTTAAATAGAACAAGAGAGACAGCAAGGGAGAGAGAGGACGAGTGACACAGAGGGGTGAGGGGAAACTGGAGGAATACTATTACGAAGAAATAGGAAAATAGCGAGAAGAAATCTGTGACACGGAAAAAACGACGACGAGACACTGCGACAGACACGGAGAGGGGTTAGAATGGAATCGATACTACGATATCCCGTCACGACCGGTCACATGAGGGATACGGCTTCCGAACTATCCGTCGATAAGTCACGCACAACGCTTGAAAAGTGGACACCAGTGGTTTGCACAGGAATCGAGCGACGAAAAATAGACAATCACTTTGGAGATGAGAAGAACTCTGTCTTGTGTCCTCTTCCACCCTCTATCCCGATTCCTATCACCCTCTCCTTCTCTCTCTCTCTCTCTCTCTCTCTCCCTTCCTCTTCCCCTCCCTCTCCTTCTTTCATCAAAACCTGATTTTAGCTCTCACAAGGCGAGTCGAGTTTTAGGTTGACTGGAATGAATCGATGTCAGTCAATGTGTGAGAGAGGGGGAATCAAGTGACCAAATTGTAAAAGAGGTGAAACAGGGTAAAGAAAATTTAACATACAAACAACAAAAGTGGCACTTTAAAAATATAGTCATTTAAAAATAGACTGATAGAAACAAAATCGTGCATTAAAGACACACGATTTGTAAGGCCATGAAAAAGAAAAGAAATACAATGAGCTACTTAGGCCTATACAGTTGGGAGTGGAGACTTCCCGTTTGAAATCTATTTTCGGTTTATGAATACCTTTAAATGTTTTTCACCTATTAATGTATACCATATCGAAAGCAAACTCTGCAATTTCTTGCAAGATACCTTTTCGTTTCTGACTTTCACTGAAAATGTTGACCTGTCAGTCAAATTGATCATTTTAGTTTTACAAGAGCACTAACCTGAGTTTGCACGCATGGGACTTACCCTATTGACCCCACCCACACCACAGCTGATACTGATCCTGTCGTGACGTAGATGTGCTCGTTTCATTACACGCATTCTATTCCCAGTGACCGCGCGTCTCGAGGGAGCTCAGCGCGCGAGACACGATCGTGAGTATCACTGATCCACCGTGTCGCCGTCCTAAGATCACGTGGTCTGTCGTGGCGTCTCTTCTCGTGTTCGGGGTGGTACGGTCTTATTGTGTGTCGCACTCCCCGCGCTGCTCGCTTTGCATATCTAGTTTAACACGAAGAAGTCAGGCATTGTGTGTGTGTTGAATCATGATATGTCTCGTGGGTTTTTCTCTCTCTCTTCATTCCAGCTTTCTCAATTTAAATGCGGTATTTTAAGTAGCAACTGCATGCCTTCTCTTCGTCTTAAATCCTGAGAGATACTGAGGCCCTTGCATTTCAGATGCCCTGCTTTCCCTGTGTCCTAAACATACAATTGTAATATACTCTCTTCCTACTTATATAGGAATAAAGATTCAGGAAAAGTGAAAATTGATAGTCATGATGAAATTTAAATTCATCTTGAAGCATAGAGCTGCAGTTGTTCGAGAAGAGGTCATTCTAACAAGATTATATAGTGACCACCATCACGTAGGCACTGCGTATACCCCACTATCAATATGGCATTCATGTTCTTGAAGTTAAAACATGCGAGTGCCCTGCGACCGCAAAGAATCAATTTTAAATTGTAAAATATATAATTATGTTCTCTTCGGAAGCGAGTCGGATGGGTGTTTCCTTTGTTAACTATAAAATGAGTTGCGTTCTTCTGACTCTCAGAAGTTCTGCTTATTCCATTTGAATAGTAGGATCATTTTATTGGTCCATACAAATTCATTTCATTTTCTTATCTTGAACATTAATTGACTAAATCGTCTATGTCCTGTGGTTTATTAAACAACCATTAAGAACGGTGGACATCCCTTTTATAATATGTGATCATTTCAAGAATGTGAAAGCAAAAATGTTCATTTCCAACGTTGTCATTGTGTGTAAGATGAGTAGTCCGTAAATGCGTGATAAACGAAGTTGCTTTCGTCACTATCTTCGCCGGGAACGTGAAGTGTCCCTTTCTAACTTTCTTGGTTTCATTCTGCCTTTCTCGTGTTTAACGTATGAAACACGAGATGGATCAATGTTTAGGGGCGTTGAGGCGGCATACGATGATGAAGGGGTCGTTAAAGCGTACATTACCAGTCCTACCTATCGGGGTTAACACATTTCTAATGGCGATGTGACCTGCTTCTTAAGATGCTTCCTTTATAATTAGAGAACTCACGAACATTACCTGAACAATCTGGCAATATCTCCTTTATTTCAAGTGCATTCCATGTTTACAGCTAGGGTAGCTGAAGGGGGTGTCCGACCAGTCTACACGTTTCAGACCCGAAATGTTAGGTTTTCTGTTGTGCTTTTTGGATAGAAACTATGAAGAGTCAACTGAATAGTCGTCTACTCAATTAAATACCACATAGGCCATATCAGAGAAGTGTTTTGCAAAAGAAGTAGTAAAATACACTAAAGAGTGGAATTTGAAAAATATTGGAAGATTCTATTCTTTTACTTTTATTTTGAGTGAATATGGGAAAAACATCGTGATTTTTCTTCCAAAATGATATTAAGTTCATGTTGAGTTAATAAGATTTTGAATCGAAATTTAAACTTGGAGTTTATTGACAGTTAAAAGATATGACGCGCAAAGCGACTGATGAAGAAAATATTCATGTATATAGAAACAAATCAAACTTTTCATTAAAAATGGATGCAAATAGTTTCAATTTTTTCCTTCACGGTAATGTCCAACGTAGAATCTTCATCAGACAGTCGGGTTGGCAAAAACACCCCTGTGTCTGAAACCTGAAGACAAGTCCTTTATTTATTGTGAAGTAAACATTTGAAGGAAAAGTGGCTGGCTGCAAGAAATGTGTAGTTGAACTAAAACAGTGGAATTAGATATCAGACAGGGGTCCCGACATCTAGTCATGATTTCAATAAGGCGAAAAAGCTAAGCCTAAGGGTGTACATTAATATAGCCATCTACATGAATATAATGAGTATCTGGTGACCTGTAATTGAGCGACTGACGTGAAAGAGAGAACGTCTTCATTACATCGACGGTTTTCTTCTCCTCGCAAAATGAAAATATTGAGCTGAATTCTCGTCAAAATATCAATCTACATCGATTTCTGTCGAGAAATGAATTTGGACTATTTTCTCGATAAACAGCCAGCAAATTGAGCAGATGATGGGGCCTAGTTTAAATACCCCCGCCGGCTATGCTGTTAATGTTCTATCCAATATTGAAGCTAAATGTCATAATGTAATAATGGATTTAACATATTTCACCGTGCTCCTCTTACTCAAGTTATCGATGCTCAAAGTGCAATGCGCTTTTAAACGTTTTACTAAAGGTTGTTTCAGCTTGTTATGTTATATCAAAATGCTATTAACAAGGGTCGCCAGTACTTGTTTGTTCGTTTTTTTTGTTTCGATAATAATATATTTTATATTACATACATGTACATAGTCATTAATGTTTCTTCCAGATTTATTTGTATCGGAAATATTCACCATGAATGTTCCGCTATTATTCAATACTAATCTGCATATCAGTTTTTTAAAACATTTTCGAAGTTATGTTGCAGTTAGATTTTACGACTGATCAAAAAAAGCTATTAACCTTTACAGCTCAGTCAAGTTGTTAAATAACTACTTAGGAGACAATATTTCGACATGAAAACATTTGACCAAGATGAATAATGACTTGACCAGCTTGGGGTTGGTTTTTTCACATTATATCTTGCATTCAGATATCTATAAATCAATTTATTGTCGCAGACGATCTAACCTCAATTTCCTCGGTATTTAGTACTTTCCACAAACCGCAAAGATGTATTGAAAGTGCAATACTACTCCCTCTTTCTTCCCGCCCATACTGAGGATAGAATGATACATCTGATCTACACCGCATGCTAAGATCTTGCGGTGGGAGCAGTATTTAACTTTGGCCGTCATAGACTAGAAAGTAACCAAGGTTATAAATAATTCAGCAGAAAACCTTCTAATATTCCTCAGAGATGGGCACTGTAGAATGAGCAATGAGATTGTTGTTGACATTTAAGCTTTAATGAGTTGGAAACCTTTTCTCTAGTCGTCTTTTCTCCTGCATATGTTCCAAGCAATGACCTATCTTATTAAGCAACCTCAGTTCATTTATTCTTCTTTTTTTTATTTGTTCTACAGAACTCTACATAAATCTCCATATCGAAGAAAGTACAGCGGCAGATCCAGGATTTTTTCTCCGGTACGGGGGGGGGGTGGGTATGTCAGATGCCCCCCCCCCCCCCTCCTCCCAAAAAAATAAAAAAAATTGGGATGCCTCCTTAACATTAATCTTTTTTAAACTAAGACCAGTATCGAAAATATTTTAAAGACTGTAATCAACAGTTTGGGCCTTACTTCAATAAAATTTTATTTCAATAAACGTCGTTTAGTTGGAATCAAGTGCTATCTAAATCCTCATTTACATTTCAATTATTTTTTTTCTCTCAAATTACAGTAGAACGATTATGTGAGTACATTTTGAAAATGACATTTACGAAAACAAAATCAACTTTCCCACTATTTTGCAGGATTACACAATTAAAACCAAATATTGCTTTAAATATTTTTTTTTTTACATGAACCAATTACAAATGTACGCCCTATTTAGCAAGCTCTATCATGTCTATTATCCATGTTATTTGGTGTTACAAATATGATATCATCTATCCTTTAAACGTGCAGTTTACAATAATTGTAGGAGCCTGGGGGCGGATCAAGCCGGCAGAAGGGGAGAGGGCCAAAGAGGGGGGTAGTGAGCACTTTTTTTATTTTATTTTTAATGGGGGGGGGCCTCGAAATTTGAAAAATCGCACCCCCCCCCCTTGAGGGCCAGGGGAGGGAGCTCATCTCCAAAAAGGATAACACTAACGTTTTTTTAACTGTATTTTTTCCCAGGGGAGGGGGCCCGGGTCCCCCCCCCCCACCTGGATCCGCCAATGGTAGGACCCAACATCATCGTATGCATTACACTCCCTTTAAATTGCGCATATTATATTCTTTAAGTTAACCGCGGCCCCAATCGTTTCCCACAAATCTATGCATATAAATGAGACGGTTGTCAAAATTTAGAGCAAGTCGCTGACCAGGAGGATGAAAATTCACGCCTCCTCTTTTGGGTGTCTGGTCATGACAAACTGGTGATCCAGGATGACGAGTGTCTTCCAAACCTCCTATCTATTTCAGAATGGGGATGAAATGTTATACTCTTCCCGTGCACATGAAGTTTCTCATGTTGCTCGACATATATCTGACAACCGTTTCCATGTCCCTTCTCCTTACGTCTACGTGTTTCAACTTTTCAATATGTCAATAGATGTACGAACCATCCATGGGGAGATAGCATTTATGGGATTCAGTGTAACCATGGCAACTAATTCAGACGCATGAATCATCATTATCATTCCCTTCCCTTTTATGCACAGAGCAGAAAGTTTCTCAGAAAGTTCTCACTGCAAACGTTGACAGTTATGTTTCATAGAAGTATTGTCTTGTTCCCAATGGTACATACGTGAGCTGACAATTTATTTTCTAATAAAAAAGAAAAACGTTAAAGGTAAAGACCAGTAATGGTCATGCGATTGCATTGTGAAAGAAACGTTGTGGAATCGATCAGAAAAGGTTGATCATCTAGCATCTAGCATCTGCAAGGTTCTGGAATCATCAAAATGATAAGAAATTTGGCCCATTCTTCGTAAAGTTACAAGCACTATACACAGAAAGATGTATATGGGACTACCCTATATCTCTCACAGACCATGAGAGAAACAAATTTACCAAAATATATATGAATTAGTAGGCGGTTTCCCAGCAAATTTTGTATCATCATGTATTAGTCAAAACATATTATTTCACATGATTGGTAATGAGAGCTTCCATTTCATTTTTTGAAATTGGGGCGTTTCCAATACTGGTCTTTACCTTTAACATTTTGATCGGAACAGAGGTTTTCGATGACATAATCTTGCGGGTTTTCACTTGCAAGGCAATCTAATAAAAAACTCAGAAGGCTATGCTCAACTTCATAATGAAACAATCAATACAGCACGTAGACATGTTTACCGTTAATAATTCACACTCTTCAAATTATATTCATACAGACCGCCTCTATTACAGCGAATCTCCATTTCGGTACAGTTATGTTCCGCTCTTTGTCACGAAATATTTTAACAGGCAGCGATGGCCTAATTTTGCCCAAATTCTTCCCATTTAGGAATTCATGTACCATATGACACTCGGGCAAATTCAATCTCGTTTGGTTACATTCCCATCAAGACTCTAAATATCAATCTCGTGTGAGTGACGTTCTACACTTGATTGAAAATTACCGCGGTGCATTTTTGGAGGGCTTTGGAGTATCTTGCGCTAGGAGTTTGGTGTTGATTGAAAGCGATCAGAGGAAGTAGGTAAAGCTTGCTTGATATTGATGCCATTAACATGCATCCTTCTTGGTTTTCTCATTGACCTTCTTAAGGTGATGAGCAACCTTACATCATAGCACCATCCGACTAAGCGAGGTGAAAAACTAACCTCAATATCCTCCTAAATGAGAATGCAAGGTTCCTTATTAAACAGCAATATCATACACGACGTTCATTTATTATGTATGCCTACATGTACCTCTCTCTATAGGCCTCACTCCATCCTTGCATAAGAGGCAAAATGAGTAGAGTTGGATCAGATATTGTCCAAATGGAGTAACCATGGGGGGGGGGGGGTCTTCTTGCCCCATGATACCAAGGCCTCGATAAAGGAGGGGAGGGTGGTTGGTTGTTAACCCCCCCCCCCTTCATTTCTTCGTGCCTTTTACCTTTTGGGATGTCCCCTCACCTCCAAACCATCATGGATTCGCCACTGTGAAATGATAGGGATTTATATGGATGAAGGGAAGACAGATGCTAAACTAGAATGGATATATCTGCAGAGAAATGAGGGGAGAGAGAGAGGGGGGGGGGGGGGTGGGGAGGGGGAGATGCAGATTGGAAATTCACTCATATATTGCATGTCATCATAAAACCTGCAACATTATATCAAACATGAAAAATAATCGCAAATAGTGTCTCATGGCGTCAAGAGATGTGTCTACCAGGCGGAGTTTACTTCCCGACCAACATTTATTTCTTCTTGCTGAAAAAGTGAAGAAATATTATTTGAATACAGTATTTCTCGTCATGGTACTCAGAGTCATACACTTAATGTGATGAAAATAGGTTCTGTGCGCTCTATATTATGTGTCAAGTAATTAATGATCGCAATTCATCATAATCACTTAATATGTCGGACTGATATGATGCGATTTTCATATTTTACCCTTTTCTGAATGCGTTCGCATTGCCTAAGGAAGGTGGTTTTCAGTCATGTCATTATGCGTATACCATAGATACATCAGTAAATAATGTTATGTTCTGTGATTGTGAAAGATGTTCTGATCCACCAGCATTGACGTCCGTGATATCAGTATCATGTCAAAAGTATGCATTTAAACTTCCTGCGTGTACATGTTGTAGTTAAAAATGACCTCCTAAAACAGAAAGTAAAACTGCTAGTGTCTTCGTGAAATATGCTGCCAAAATAGACGATAAGGCATAGAAATCCACACCATTTCAACATCATTCTGGTATTAGACACATACACTGTAAGGAATGTTGGGTATATCTTAACTTTAAAGACAGTGAAAGGTGTTCTACTATTTGTTACTTTCACTTGTAATTATGTAAACAATGGTCAACACGCATGCTCGCTTTATTGTCGGCGTGCAATAAGTTAATTAGTTACAAAATGGCCAGTACAAGAAATGCAAAGGTATAAACGCGGATGTTGACATTCTATTGCAACATCATTTCAAGCGCGAAGGTGATGTCTGGAGATGAACCATGTCGAGGACGGTCCGCCAGTGGAAACATCATCCGTCGCATCATATCTGATAATGTGACGAGGTTGAATTACCTTATGATGTACTTATCGTGATATGAGCACAGCTGTTTAAACGGTCTAAGAGACACACAAGATGTACTGCTAATGTTGTAACAGATGGAATTAGAGCTAACACAGACAATGTAACAACTTCTGATCGTGATAACCAATGTAGGTGATGCATTCTTTGAGATAATATGGCCATTAATGTACAATCTGAAATATAACTTTTACCTCATTGATGACTCTAATGCCATTTCACTATCACAGGGATAATTTTTTTCTCCATTTTCTGTATATCCCATTATGTCCATGTGGTTTGAGTGTCACATAATAGCGATTAATAATTGCTCTCTTATTCATTCTCTTTTTCCTCATTTACAATGCATTAACACAAATACGGATAAGGATTTAGTAACGTCTGACCGAACAAAATGTAATCGAATTGATAGGACAATTTTTCAATTTCTTACTTTTCGGGTTGCATTGTCGTTGTTTTTGGTCAAACATGGCACGTTACCTACAATATTTGTTAATATACTTGTATGCTACTGATATTCACAAATATGCATGAAATAAAAGACATTTGAACATAGCCATAATGTAGTTCATAAATGTTTTAAAGTGAACTTGTAATGACTTTGTATGTGATGTGGACTAGCATTTAAACTTTAGCATTAATGTTCATTTAACATTCATTCGCCACATGCATAGCCCCCCCCCCCCCCCCATCATCCCCGACCCCATTATCCCCGACCCCTTTTTTTCGATGACGTCACAAAGAACGCTGCATCTTTTTCATAACAAAGCTCTGTGTAATGTCAGGTGGCTCACATGCAGGATACGCACTGAAAGCAATCAACTTGAAGTTCCATCAGGATATAACCCTATACCCAATTAAGTGTCATGCTAATTATAGTTTAATTAAGAGTTCGGCTTCTTTAAAGCCCCACTGTCCTACTTGTAGCTACTTGCTCCCTCTATTTAGAAAACAATATCGAATCGGTGACCATTGGTCCCCCATGATCCCCTTTTTCTTATGTTAATTGAGAGCTGATTTGATGAGATAACCACCTGTCCAGTGACCTTGCAGGATAGTCTAATCCCTCCTATAAGCTAGTACAGATGGCCTTTAAAGGGAGATCCACCCTTGATCTCAAACTAGTCGAGAGGAAATCATGAACATCACATACATGTACGCAGAGTGGTTTAAGTTTGAATGAAATCGGACAAAAAATTAAAAAATTATGAATTTTTGAAAGTTGTAATTACTATACATGTAGGTATGGTTTGTTCAAATTGGCTGAATCTCAGTTGTACTGGCGGACAACTTTCCCAATTCACAAAAATTACTTAAATTCATTTTTCTCACAAAATATGTATGACTCAGGAGGGTCTATTCTCTTTAAAGGCTTTATAATAACACGCTATCCATTTGAGTGTACCCCAAGGGAGAAGGCACATACTTATACGAGCGATAGAAATTAATGATATTTGTGTACACGACAAACGGTAGAAATATCCGCAACAACGTCACAATCCACTGACCAAATTGCCAATTGGAGATTCCCATAGACTTAGTGATCTCATATTTCAGACATTCATAACTTTCTTATCATTAATCCAATTCATTTCAAACTTTCGCCATACCATTTATCTTATTTTTCTGCTTACAAATTAACTTATTGCAAGGGTTGAATTGCCCTTTAAAGGCTCTGGTAATATGGCATCCTCCCAATATGATAATGCATTACAGTGTCATTGACTATGAAGTCTTCATCATTATGCATTAAATATTGATAGATCACGTAGACAATGGTGCTTCTGCGCCGCATCCTCGTCCAATGGAAGGTTACATACAGTGAATGGGACAGTGAAGGAGACATTAATGGTTGTCATTGACCATGGTGAAGGTCATCTGATGGTGGACCTTATTATTACGCTCCTACCGTCGCGGAAAATAATGAAAAAATAAGGTCAACTTGCAAAACAGTCTTTTAAAAAAAATGGTGAAAATGACAAAAGGAAGAGAGGAAATAATAATAAATGAAGACAAATAAAATAATTGACGCGGTAAACTCTAGGTCCATTTACACTGTTGTTTAAATGTCGCGATTTTACTGATATCGCGATGTAAAGGTAGCAGTTATAAAATGGCGTATTAAAAGCAGTGCACTACTTTGACCACAGTGTGCATTGTCTTAGTATGAGGCGCCGCTAAAATAGTCCAGAGCAGGAGGTTTCGAGGATGCTATCGATTACAAGAAACACGATTTTTGTTTGTTTCTGGAAACGAAAACAACAAGTATTGTTCCCAAATCGAGACATCCGATATAACATGATACATCAACATCGAAGAACACTTAAAGATTTGTGTTCCATTTCGGTAGTTCATGTTGTTAAAAACTACCTGGCGCCACTGCATGTCTACTTCCAGTATCCCTCAAGATAGATGAGGCTGTGTTCATATGTAACAAGATAAACAAAAATGTTGTTTACATGTTGTATTGGTGAGAGGGTAACTATTTCTCTTCATCATAAAGGACTGGTTCTCTTTCTTAACATCTTAAACAATTACATTTGACATTTAAAAGCCAATTCAAAAAAAATGTAAAAAAAGACCGGATGTAGATGGCGTCATAATTCGAAACCCAGTCGAACTCCAAAAACCCGAAACAACAAACTTTCGCTGTTACCCTGTTTCCTCATAAATAGAGTATGTTATTGCCATGGGAACATCATATTTCATATTATATTTAGAGTGACCTTATCAGGAAGAGAAACTAATATGTTTCAAATGGAAAATTTTGTTTTCATTGCTTGGCATATTGCAAAATGTAAAATGTAACGATATCAGAATGATAAAACAGAGCACTTTAAAAAAGATACATGTTTCACTTAACTTCTGATCTCGAATACAGAGTAGATGAAAGCATGTTGATTTATATTCCTTCCGGCGATGTTTTCCTAGCAAGTGATCCATTTGATTACAAATGATCAACATATCTGGTGACGTCAGCATGTTAACAATCCCCTTGGGGAATATTTATGTAGCTAGAAAAATAAATTTATGAAAATAAATGCTGGCAGTGTATTTTTGTACTGCATTGTCATGTTATATGTATACACAGCGTGAGTCTAGCTACATATCTCAATCGACGTGCTCTCATTGTCATAGTCCATCTACGTAGACGGTAACGAGATTGAGATAACAGTCGCAGTTGTCTCGGAATACAGATTTGAGTAAACAACACAGCTCCTTTCCTTTACGACAAACAAGTTATCTTGTTAAGAATTTACTTACACGGACCGTTAGAAATAACCCGACAGATAGACAAATCTAGCCGCATAATGTTGCGGAATATTTCATAGAAAAATGGCCCTTTCTACGTAAAGCATAGAATGATGCGAATCAAATTTTTAAAAGCTGCTATACTATTCTTTTTGAATAAAAATGTTCTCTTTTTTTTAACGAACACTTTGCAAATCGTGCATTTCTATAAACAGATGAATATATCTATTAATCTTACAATATCCATGTATTGTTGATAGCTTATTTTTATTGTACCTTTGGCTTTCAATTTTAAAAGAAGTTTAGTGTACTTTGTTCTTTAAATATTTCCCCTTTTCTTCCATATTTCTCTCTTTTCCGACAGTGGTCTTTAAACCTTAAACTAATAGAGCAATATTTATACACGGATTCCTGGCAGGCCGAACGTGAAATGATTGCACGGGCTGAAAGATAAAGAAGAATTTATTTTGATGTACCGTCTACCCCCACGAATAAAGTTCACCTAACCCAAATTAAGTAAATAAACACTCGGATCAAACTGAGAGAGACAGACTGCCGATCTGGATTCTTACTAATCATCGAGGGCTGGTCGTACATGCATTCCTACCCTTTAACACACGCCATTCTATAAAGTGTATGCGAGGCTATAGAATGTTATTACTTTAAAGTAAATATTTCCTTGTTTGATTGAAAAGAATATTGCATAATTGGTCCTACTTTGTTTCAAACTGTAGTATAGGTGAGGGTCGAATAAATGTACTTTGACCCTTTCTTGTAAATATATGCCATGATTGTGTATAGACCGATTTTCTGACGTGAAAATGTGGAAAGACAAAAAATAAATCATTCACCAAAGGACTGAACTTCACAACGCTTCTATTTTGGTAATGCTAAATATTATGGCTCTTCTTTAAAATTAAAAGATAGATGATCTTGTACTTTAAAGTTACATTAGCATTCCACTGGATAGATGCATGTATTCTTCTAGGGTCGGGTATAGACTGAGGTGTTTTCACAGGACAAGCTGCATATGAAATCTAACCTGTTAATCGAAACAATTTGTCGTTTCCAATACCCTAGAGATTGAAGACGTTTACTCATTAGGGTACCAGTCTTACTGGACCTAATAATAAGAAATGTACAAGGGGAAGGCATTTTTTCCCGAATAGGTCATTAAAATCAAGATCAGTAGCAACAGGAGCTGATAGAACAAGATTCTACCAGCAGATACGTACTGCTACTGCTGCTTCACCAACAATGAACATTGGCAATATGGAAGTACATGTACATGTACATTTAAAGAATGTCTTCCGTGCAAGGAAGTGATTTCACTGGAATGGACTAGAGGCGTCGGACTGTTGGGTCCTGGACCCTTGGTAAGTGCTCAGCCCTTTTCCAAACGTGTCTCTGGGTTCGAATCTCTGCCACAGCACAAACATCATTTGGCAAGAGACTAATCTGTATATGCCACACTCGACCCAGTTGAGGTGAATGGGTACCTGGTAGGATTGTTCGTACAATGCACCTGACCGCGAACTCAGATTGGAGCTAAAGCTGAAGTAAAAACTGCTATCTTAAGAAGATAGCCCAGACCCGTCGCGATGCGTCGGCTATGCTAAAGTGGTGCTCGGTAATAACATGCTCCAGCGAGAAATGTTCTGGGCTTTTTTTGGTCAGAGACAATTGGTAATGGTTACGGTAAGGGTTTAGATTTTGGTTTCATGTTAGATTCAGGGTCGGATCTATGTTTTTCGTTGAGAGATGAAGTTAATGATATGTTTAGAATAAAAAACTGACCTTGGAACAATCGTCACCTTGGCACATGCCGTGCAAGCCGGCTAACGTTCATCATGTAAATGGGGTAGACAGTGTAAATATAAGAAAGTGAAGAGGATGCTTTAATATCAACAGTTCTCATCGGGGCATGATGATGGAGGTTTAATGGTGCATGTCCTGATACCACGTGGTCTAATGTCAAAATGACTTCACAGCATCCCGCACACGCCTCATTGGCTACGGATCATGCAAGACCGAATACCATACGGCCCATAGTTCCGCCCTCGCTCTGCACTCCACTACTGCAAGATGGGTAAGTGAGTGGCACTACGATAGCAGAGGAATGCATTATTTATACAGTAGCGACGGATGATGAGGGAGCTTATGAACTGCTTCTCAAGGTGGATGAGCTCACTTTAGACATACCAAAGCAAATTGAGCAATATATTTAATGGGTGTCAAGGCGATCATTATGTAAACATAAATGTTTAGGGAGAAGTGATAGTCATTTTGTGATGATTAAAGGTATTCATGAGTACTTTCAGTGTAACGGCATTTTGAAGAGGCCATTCTGAATCGTTGATCACAATATACGTTAGTCCACAAAATTAAATAAATCTTGGCGTGGCTTAGATACAGGGAGATCTATTTGAAGAAAATAATAAAATAAGAAATATCAATTGAAATAAAGAAAATATACAAATGGTTTATTTTTATTTAATTTTGTTTGTACGTTTCAAATAAAAAGGAACAACTGAACCGTTATTTCTATACACTACTCTTTCACAAGTTAATCTAGGAATAAAATGTGTTGTATTTTTGTACTAATATTTGTTGTGATGTAGAAACACAGCTTTAAAAGCCATCTTAAATTGTATTGTAATGTTTTAACTTATATGTTGCTAGTAATGAGAGCTGCTCCATAGATATAACATGTTTTGGAAACGAAATCAGTTTGTTGGCCGGATTTCCTGTATACCTTTACATTTAAAATGTATCTACTTTGAAGTCATAGTGTTTAAACCTCCTGGGAATGCAACAACATGTATAATTCCCATTGGAAATTGGAGCTAACAAATTTGTTTGAAAAACATGGAACTTTTATTGCAGTCTGTAGGATTAGTAAAATTCTTCATCTGCTCATAAGCAGTTTGTATTACCTTTGACATTCTTGTGTGCACTTCTACTCTTTTAAATCTAACCATGCGAAGGTTCTCTCTAACAGACGACTTCCTGCTTTTGAAAAAACGAAACAAACTGCTTAAAATCGAATGATAGATTATGCTGTTTCCGACGCAAAGGGCAAACTATGCACCGTATTTGACATTCTTTCCCGTTAGAAACCCTTTAATATGTAATAATATAAGATTTCGGAGGGAGGGAGCTGTGTAACAGGTCGAGAGAACCTTTAATACTTACGCTTGACTATTTTGTCCCTTAAGATACTGGTGCCTGATAAATTATTTCTAACGAAGGCGACCAGCACTATTAGTCATCTGGGTGTATTTTAAACCATTGAACCTCTCCGCTCTCATCGAAACCTAGAGACCATAGGAAGTCCAAGAGAATTTATGTCTACCAAACGGCAAAGCGGTATCGTTATAAATTCATGTCCACACTGGGACACCCTTTAGGTCACGTCCAGAATATTAATGTCACAAAAGATGGCACTTTCAAGGGCCATTGAACACACGTAATAACGTTAGATGACTTAGGATAGGCTAGAGAATAGAGGCGGTCTTGTGAGAATTCTTTATTAATTGATTACCGATTGACGTTCAGAGCTACACCCCTGGATAAGATCACACGCAAACATCGATGAGTGTATTGCAAGTTGAGCTCCATTTTGTTAATTATCGTACTGCAATATTATTATCTTTCGCAATAAAACAAAAAATATATACTTTCAAGGAAACAAATATTGATTGATAAAGTCGAGTACCATAGCCATAACAAGATTTTCAATCGTGTAAATGGTTATAATACTGTAGTTATTATACAAATACTTTTGATGATTCAGACTTCAACTATCATAATCATTCGTAAATTGAAAACGAAGATGTTATTTTCTCTTAACATGTAATATGAGTATGTACTCGGACTTTTATTCTACACGAGCAAATGCTTTGCCTGAATAATTCTCTATAAGCCTTTAAAGCTTCCTCGTAATTATTCATCGTCATCAAGTCGACAATAAAATCTAAATCATTTGATCATTTCCCTTGGGTGATTTGAGATGGTCCAGTGAGACACCAGTCATCCTGATGAGGGGAGTCAATTGAGTGAAATCATAAGAATTTAACCTCAGGGCCATAATTCCATCATGGGCGGCTTATCTTAGCTGCTGCGTTCACATCCACTTTCAAACTGAGCAAGGTGTATTCTCACTATTTTTATTTAATTGATTACACGCGTATGTATGTAGAGGTGTCGTGGACGAGTGGATATGTCACCAGACTGTGAATCACAAGTTCGCGGTCCAAGTCCCACCGCGGCACTAATGTCCTTTGGTAAGACATTGGTCTACATTTGCCACTCTCCACCCAGGTGTTAAATGGGTACCCGGTAGGATGCAAAAGCTAATGTGCTTAGATAAGCAAGTGTGCGCTTGTAAAATTACGCCTGGCTAGAATGCTCCCCAGGGAGTGGAGAATGTGCATACATTGTTTGCAGGTAAGCCTGAATCCGATGACCTGAGTAATAATATATATCTGTAAAGCGCTTTGAGAGGGCATTCGGTCCTGAAAAGCGCTTTATAAGAACTAGCTATTATTATCATTATTAGTTAGCCAAGGTTTCTATGAGCAATCTAAATAGTTTGTATATGGACTCAACTTGCAGACATCAATTAATAACTACATGGAAACGCTACAGTCAAGCTCACTAGACTTGAACGAACCGCGTAAAAAAAAATCAACCGCAAAGTGACCTATGTCATTACAGCGGTTGTCTGCACGAGCAGCCGCACTTACCAGTTTTGAAGTGGGCTTAGTAGTCTCTGAATCGCCACTGGAACGATGCTTTATTTTGTTAAAATCTCTTTTTTTTAATATATTGCCAAACTAATATTTTCTTGCCGAGTAAATTAGTATTTAACTGTAAACAATAGATTATATTTGGGACTCGTTAAGGTATAGAAATAATAAATTAATCCTTCAAGAAGCTTGAAAACGACTTCTGACCTTTGAAACTAATTGAGTTTAAGATTACTTCAGTTAAAATTCCTTTCAAAATGTTTTTTCTTCTTCAATTCCTTGTTTGCCTCTCTCTTGTCGGAATGGCGTAGTTCTGCATGGGAATAAATCAACCTCTGAGCTTGCAGGATTCATTTTGTCTAGATTGAATCTCACGATGTATGTGTTCATGAATAATGCATGAATCCTCAATACCAGTTTAAATTCTGCAGGCACTGACTCTAATCTGACACTTTACCCCAATTCATAAAGCCTTGAGCAGAGATTAGCTCTGTTAGTTAGTCGATCTATGGTTCTGACCGGAGTTGCAGCTAAAGTACAGAGCCTACGCAGTATGCCACCAGCCTAGTCTCACAGTACAGACACCGTAACGCACGACCAAAGACAAGGGTGTGTGTATGTACACTCACCAGTGTATTTGTCTTGAAGAGTGTTTGTATATAAGTAAACATCTGGTAAAAATATGGAAAAGGGATATAGTATGTCAATTCATGGTATTCAAGAAGGAGAGTACTACTAAAGCAACTAAAAGATAAAGATACAGATTTCGTGAAAATATTTTCTCTGCGTATGGAGATGAGTTGCAGTGCAATGTGTTTAAAAAGAGATTGCAATTAATCAAATATTGCAATGTCTACAAAAGCTAGAGCTGAAACGGATCGTGAATAACTAGTTTGGAGTTGACTTGTCTAGTTATTGTCTGCTTTTATATTATGGATAAAGGCAATGAAACAACCATGGTAAACCTATAAATTAAAGTTAGTTCTCATGCCTATACAGCCACATTTAAAACATTCCGACAAAGACATTAATATATATGAAATATATAAATCATTTACAAATATGGAAGGATAATGTTATCAAAATACATCGAAAAAGAAGGTCACTCCTTCATCTAGAATACCAGGATAAAGTGTCCAGCATTCATGATGGACCAAACAGATACAGCCAGTACGATAATATAAAATTGCCGGAGATAAATACTACAATCCAAACTACATGTACATCGAATTTTCTGTGTCAACTGTAATCAAGAAAACAATCTGCATGTATTGTGATTACTTATCTATTCTGAAAAGAAAACCCATCATTTTGATTTGTTTCGTTTACTCTTCCCTTTGAGGCAAATTAAATGGGATTCAAGCCCGAAGCATAAGAATGTACACACTACAAAATGCATTGGGTACGGTGAAAGCCGTGCATTTTGTATGATGCATTACAAAACAAACGACATTGCTTCATGAATACTTTATCCATATCGAGTTTAATCGATGAATATTTAATAGGGGAAACTCGTAAAAGAGTTCATGGTTATATCCGAAGAGCAGGGTGATTTAGAACAGGAATTACAGCCGTCCTGTGACTGCATTAAATAATTTACCATGATGTAGCTTCACTACAAGATGAGTAACCACATTATATCTATACGTTAAAGAACGACAACCATCTTCTTTGCCCATGCATGATTTACTCTTTTCATTATCCACCCTCGATAGGTTAAGAGAAGACATCCTCTATTTCTCACCAGGTTGAACAAAATAATGGGTTCAAGATTAGTTACATTGATAGGGCGGGATATAGGAGGGGTTCAGTACTGGCATGTCTTCTTCCACGCCCCCTCCCCTACCTGTATTAATTGTTTATAAATTAGCGTTGCCATTCGCGATATTTCAAGTGAATCATTCTTTTGAGAGCAGCCAAAAACGCAAACAAAGTTACCAAAAGTTATTAGTGTAAGACAAAATTGGATTAGATAAGAGTGTCTTTATTTTGTATTTATATCACCTTTGACCAAGGGAACATTTTTTCAGTTGGACATTTTTAGTAACTTGGAAATATTTTCTTAGTAGCTTTTATATAATCGATTTGGCAACATTGTTAGACATATTACCTCTGACCAAAGGAACGTTTCCTTAATATTTGGAAATTTGTAATAGCTTGAAAATATTTATCAGTCGCTATAATCGATTTGGCAACATTGTAGACAAAATATTTTGTCGGCTCATTTCAAAGTTCTTTTTTTTTACTTTCAAATGTTTCAAATGTGCGAACTACATGTAGCCTTTGAGGAGCTAGGATGAGGGGACAGTATAACGATGCAGGATTCATCTGATGAGCAGCAGACTACTACAAGACGCGAGCAGGTGACTTGACTAGATGGACTTCATCCCTTCGATAATGTATCTAGTCCATCTGGCTGGGGAAGGATCCCATATCATATTGATTTTGTAAAATGATCCATCGGAGAGCAGACTCATTTTCTCCACTCTTATCGTTAGCCGCACAAGGCATATGGTGGGGGTAAATATTGTCAAGAAATTCAATTATTGACATGTTAAGGGGTAGAGGATGAGATGGTGGGGATATGTGCATTAAGATAGATGTACAACTTGTATAACACCAAGACCAAGTGCATGTACATCTGGAATGTGTCTTCATTCTTACCCAATATTCCTACCCCAGGCATTATAATTCATTCTAATACCTGGCATTTTGCGAAGTATCTACCTTATTGCTCCCTGTCTTCAATTCAACTTAACTGTAAAAATAATTAATGTCTCTTAATTGTAGTAGATATAATTTGAGTTAATTAATAGGTTATTGAATTATTCAATTCAAGGCTGTTCACGAAAGAGCGGGAATACCATGAGTACCGTATGTTAAGTTGAGGCGGTTAAGACCCATCAAATTTGACTCTAAAGTCGTTTCCAATATAACATTAAAGTGCATTCGATGCTAAGTAATGTACAACGTCACAAGATAAAAGCTTAAACAAACGTCAAATATTGAGTACCTTTATTATTAAAAAAAAGATCGTCATTCATTTCATACGCATTGCATATATTTTTTGTTTTACAAAACACACACGAAAGTACCATCCTTTTCCTTTCCAAATATGAATGCTTATTCGACACAGGACCTATACATGTCATGTACAAAACAGATCATAATATGCATACGCTAGATTGTTATAGGACCAGTTAATTTGGGTTAATTATTTTCAACTTCAAATGATTTTGTTGGTGATCTAAATCTGTTGTCCTCTTATCACACCTATCATTGGAACTACGAGATCTAGAGGTGAGTGAGGAGACTTTAAAGCCCCTCTGCACTAGTTGGGCCAAGAGGGATTAGACCTCCTTGCATGGACACTGACAGGTGGTTATCCCATCAAATACGCTCTGAATCAACATAAGAAAAAGGGGATCATGGGGGACCAATGGTCACCGATTAGATATTGTTAGCTATATAGAGGGCGCAAGTTACTATAATAAGTACAGTGGGGCTTTAAACGAGAGTAGACTCACGGGTGTCATAATGGAAAGGACAGTAGCCGTATGCAAACAACAGGACTGAGCAAATGATTGACTCTACCGGTCATGATCGCTAAAGGTAAAACACACGTTCCTGAAAACATGCCTTGTAAATGTTACAACAATCTAGATGACGTCACAGATACGTCACTCTCTCACCCTACGTTCAGATGTTGTTGTTTATTGGTGCTACATGCACGGAGACGCCACATAGACGTGTACCATCAGGGTACCAACATTTCACCAAACTACCCCGAATACCACAGTCATTTGAGTGTAACTTTCTTGCACATCAATGTATACGTATGGTTTAATTAATCATTGTCTGTTGTTTTTGTGTATATTGTTTGCATTTTTCCAGGGCTCTCAAGATTCATTAAGTGCAAAGGCAACCCCGTTAAATTAAACTGGAAATAAAAAAAATTGAATCAATAGAATACCGTGGATGATAATTATGAGGGATAACAATGCATTAGCAAGTGGTGGTTTGAAGGGGGAACCATCGGTCAATGTTCCTTTACTTTGCACCCCCCCCCCCCCTCTTACATTTCTAAACGACTGGATCCATCCCTGTTATCAGCAGTAGTATGCAACCATGTAGGGCGGAGCCGGTGTATTCCCACTCCCTTCAATGCTGAAGAGGAAATAAATAAAACTTGAATGGCTTCGGCGCGCAGGACTGCCCCCAACCCTCCGATCGGGGGAGGGGATAGTACCCCTTTCCCCCACCATGTGTATCATCCAATAGTTTCTCTTCTTGTACATGTAAATATCATTGTATGGAATGTGTTGTACTTGTTTGTTGTTGGTAAAAGAAATCAAACTCAAAATGTATTTGTACATAGCTGCAGACGCGTTAAACCGTGTAGACTCGAAACAGGCGAGACTGTGGGATACCATAAAACTGCATTGTATTTCTAAGGTTTCCTCCAGCAAACATCTCAAAATGTCTTCTTTCTTTCATTGCTCATGCATGCCTTGTTAAGATTCCTCGAGGGTGTCGTATGGTATATGTACGTGCCCTTTAAGGTGCTTACGGTGATTTTCAGTTGTGATGTGACCTTAATTATGCAACGCGGTTCTTCTCACGTTCTTCTACCGTGTCTCGGTCTAACGGAAGATTGGAAGCTGAGAGAGAAGAACGGCGTGATATCAATGTCGATCTTCTTGACTTCTATAGTTGAACCGAAGTCACATTCAACGAATAAAGTCTTCAATAAACTGGTCTGTGTTTTAACCTATAACCTAGGACAACAGCCCTAGATTGCATCGATCCTCGACAAATCTATATAAATGATTTGTAAACAAATGCTGAAGATCTGCACTTGAATTAACTACATTGACCCGAAAAGAAAAACAATTGGTTTGCATTGACGTTGGCCGTAATTTTTAGTTTGTTCTGTCTTCGATTTTGCTTGGTTTCTGATGTTTTTTTTAAAAACCCGACAAAGAACGGCTTATTTAATCAATAACAGGAGTGAGCTAACTTCGTATGACAATGCAAACTCTCTCTCTCTCATCTCTTCGAATCACATCGTACTTCTTACTTCCATCGTGTTTTGCAGACCATCTTCAAGAACTGTACTGGTGTCGCATCTTGACATACTTGTACATTGCCACATAGCTAGCAAGAACTTACGAAGAGCAATACCATTTAGCCTTATGGGGAACATTTAAAATAGCAATTTTTTATCCATAAACACATATGTTTAAAGACCCTTATTAACCTTACATTCAATGCCTTTGGCTTATCACACACACGAGGGGGGTACTCTCTACCCGTTCAGTTTTTCCAATCGATATTTTGAATTGTGTCCGTCCGAAACCGGTTATGACGAAGAGGTCGTACGTCATGTAGCTTGGTACTTTGCAGACAATTTCCATGCCAAAAACGGATATTACGACTAATGAATCTCTAAAAATCAAATATTATAATTTAATTTCAATTCCAATTTAGATATCAGGTTATTTATAGAGCAGAAAATGTTGCCGTTGTCAATAACATACATAATGTCTGTACCTTGTTAGGTAGACAAGCATTTGCACTTTCAACATTACAATTACAGCAAAAATATGAATTTTCCTTTCGTGGCTTTTGAATAGAGTTTCCTTTATCCTTTAAGTTGAACCCTATCTCTCACATTTCACACATTTTCCAATTATACTTCTTAATTATTTCAAGCAGACTGCAGATGGCACCATTGAATTACCAACAAAAATACTTAAAGAACAAAATCATCCAAAAGTAAATATGATCAAACTGTGTTTCAGGGAGTTATATTTCATAACAACTATCAAGTTCCGAAACTTCTGTTTAACTCAGTCATGTTTATAAACAAATAAAAAAAAGTATTTATTTGTATCGTTAAGAAGATTTCACAGTTTTGTCATGGCAGACCAGATGGGATGTATGCACAATATGTACATTTTGTTTTTGATTTCATCACAATCACCTCTGACTGACCTTCATTCGTTAACATTACCAGCAATCACTAAAATCACGTGACCTGGTCCCAACCTCATTTTTTAAAATCAATCTACCTTTACATGTACATCCCTTGCGAGCTCACTGCTTTCTCGAATCGGCAACAAGATTGGTCAAATCTTATCCCATACTCTGAAGATACATCGAGCTGGATTCAATAGCTTTCCAGGCCTTTCTATTCAATTGTCGCCTCGATTGTATCGACCCTCCAAAATTTATTTTATCGGGTCGAGAACACTTATCAAAGGGATGTGATTAGAATGGGAGCGGTAAGCACAACCAATGTGGATAGGTGGGGACTGAGGAATCGGAACGGTGTCGCTGCACTCCTGTAAATGTGTTTTGAGTGGACTAGAGTAAAGTGTAGGGTGAGAGAGAGAGAGAGAGAGAGAGTGGGAATTATAGAAGTGGAAATAACAATGAAACCCAGGCAGACGAATAGGAAATGAGATGACATCACATGAGTGCCACTTCTTTTTATCTGTTGGAAGAGGAAATGTATTCGTCGTTCCATGATATTCTTTTTTTGCATATTTTAAAATGTAAATGTACGATATGCAATGTGCTTTGCCTAACACAGGTCACAGTTATTATTATATTCAGATGTTAGGAATTCCAATACAATACCAACCCAACAATCGTCCAAGACCCCGGACTATTTTATCTTCAGTAGATTTTGATTCATTTATTGAACTCGAAGTATTACATCTATTTTGCATTGTTTCACAATAGTGTTTGAGGTAAATGTATTATATATTATCACTGTGTCGTGCTATTGACTTGTTTGCATTAAATAGATATATTATTGACTAAATACACAAATACTCAACCGCTGTAAGGAAATTATAAATCCATGTAATTGTATTCATGTACCAGTATTAGGTTGTACTATCATAATTATATAAACATTGTGGTTGAAACTGAATCACTGAATTCGAAATCATTGATTTTTGTTAAATTACAATTTAAGCATTCATTATCTTTTAGTATACAGCAACGTCGGTACATATACTTCCATTGATTAATTTGTAATGTTTGATGCAATCACGAGATTAGTGAAATAGATAAGGCTAAGCATAAAGAAGAATGTGACGCATTAAGTATGGTAGTTGTTAGGAACAATAAATAATGATTGAATCTTTGCTGTATTGATCGATGGACCGGTAGATGATTGTCACGATTGATTAATTAGGTTATTATACCAAATGTTATTCACCTACACTGAGACCTTGTTATCGTATCAATGATCTGTTTACGGATATATGGTGAGAATTCTCATTTCGTAACACACAAATGGAACATTGATTTCCCAATGGGGTTACAGTGTATATACAAAGCCTTTTTGTTATGGCATGCTTAGACAGAAAGATAATCAAACGGCTAAAGTGCAAGAGGACTCGAAATAACACTAGAGATACATTTTTGATAGAGTATAACAGAACATCTCATGTGCAATTTTTTATGAGCAGTAACATATGGACCGGATCTGCAATATTGTTGTTTGTAGTAATCATGCAAACGCATTATGATCACTATTCATGCAGATATAATGAAGTGAATACTGAAAGAGGCATAGTATTTTATACGGGGGGGGGGGATAATTCAGTGACAATAATGTGGTGTCACAAATTAATCTATAATAATTATACCCTTCTTTCGTAAATAGGAATGTATTAAACTCTAGGCGAAGATATCACTAGTATGACTCCTAAAAGAGTGGGTTTACACTCCTGTATGTTAAGCATGTATGAGAGAGTATCATTGGCTGTGACAGCTGTGTGTTATCAATGGCAGTAAGTAAATGGCCGTCTTGCAGGCAGCCGAAGGTATGTTTATCATTTACATTGGTTTGTTTTCTACGTGTATTAGGCCTATCAGAAGTAATTGAATATTATTATCTATGTTAATGAATATTGATGTTAAGGAAGCCATGAATCGAGAAAGTTAGAATGATGTTATGAAACTGATCTGATTTGCAATGTCTCCATATGCACCCAGGGACTTGTAAATTTACAACTTCCTGATGTAACATCACAAGAATACAATACCATGTGATGCTGAGCCTGAGATCGGTTATGCATACTGCATACAATGAAAGTAACGGTTATTTAAATAATGATAATGTCTGCCCAAACACTACCCCCCTCTCAAAGTCTGATTGTTCCAGTTTGTAGCTTCTATAGTACTCTATTTTCTAAAACTTCACTGGGGCGTCATTGAACCACCCGCTTGGCCATACATCTTAGCCCTTTTCTAATAATCTCCCCACTACTCGATATCGATCCACCACAATAGAAAAAGAGAAGTGCTCTTAAGACGATGGGAGGTGGAGGGGGTACAACGCTACACCGCCTTTTCATTACTTCGATTATATATCAGTCCAAACCAAACCACAATGCCGAGCCCCACCACAATCTATTGGCTGCAACTGCCGGCTATCAGCTACATCAGATACAACAAGCTTCACTGCACAGCCATCTACATGTGGTAACAGAACCACGACATTGTACTAAAGTCAGAAACAATGTCTGAACACCAGGGGGGTGTTTCACAAAGATCCTAAGTAGAACTTAACTCTAAGTTGGACTTAAAAATTATGGACAGCCATTGGAGTCTTAAAATGAAATATATTCAAAAGCAGAAATTCAAGTATTTTAGACTTTTTATAAATTCTACATCCAGAACATGAAATCTCCTTGATGATAGAAAATATGAATGATTTGAATTAACATTTTATGCCTTTTACAATAACTTTTACAAAATGTTTTCAAAGATGCTAATGGCTTTCCATAATTTTTAAGTCCAACTTAGAGTTAAGTTCTACTTAGGATCTTTGTGAAACACCCCCCAGGGGAACGCTGCTGAGGATGAATTTGGCCTTTTCTTATTGGATGGAATTACTAGAAACTGCTGAATTAAAAGATTAACAGATACAGCAATTATCAGATTACACAAAATGGAACGTAACTGTATTTTCAATTGACGCTTGGGCATACAGGTGGTGATAAGTATCTCATAGATGTGAAAGAAAGTAATAAGAGAATAGAAGGGTAGGATGAAAACAAGATGAGGGATCAAGAGATGCTCTTTTATGATGAATAACAAAAGAGATCAATATAACGGTTATTAGTAGTATGGCTTCTGTACAAACACAGCAAAACAGACAAATTAACGGGCTCTATATTCATGGTACAATTTGTATTACGAAACTTTAAACAAGATATTATAGATAGGAACTCCGTTCTGCTCTCAGAATACTGGACTGCAAAACCATCTCGGCATCTTTAAACGACCCCTACAAATAGAAGGTATGTAGCTAAAGGCTTGAAAAATGAGGAAAATAAATTTAGATCCAAGATGATGTTGTATTTACACCTCAAACGTTTAATTAGGCATAACTACTTGTAGATTATGATTTGTCAAACTGTATAGGCTTCTTCGTGGCAAGATGGGAATCAAGAAATCACTTTTATTTCGATACACATTAATTGTGACATCCACGAATTTCGTTTTATAAGAGTTGCAGACTGACTGTTATCAAAGAAGGGGCTAATTAAATGGATGGTATTAGAACAAATATGATGGCTGCTTACTCGCTACGTCACAGTCAGTTCACGCTTGCCAAAGTCTCTCGGATAGAAATTGAAACTAAAGATCCCATAGTCATTTTAGGGACATGCATGCAATCACATATCTGACTATTTAACATATCATAGAATATTGTAATCACGGTTATATTGAGGCGATTTAGATTTTGCCACTCACCTCCAAAACAGTATCTTATCATACCAGACATATCACTGGAGTGATTGATCGTACTTTCTTAGTATTTTGATCGAAAAATATACTGGTAGACAAATAGGTTATAACAACCATCTGTGGTTAACATCAGAATAAGTATATAACGGACTTTCTTTTTACATGAACATGATAAACCGAGCGTATTTCAAATTATTGGAGATAGTAGATGATCTATACGTTGTTTGAAAATAACAACATACTTGAATCATGTTCTTTTTAAATATATAAATTAAGATTATTGTGCAAAAAAGGGAAGGTTTTCTGTTTCATGGAACATAAGTAAAAATGATTTAATTTGTGAATCAAAATAATGTAATAGGCAAAATATCAAAACTGTTGATCCACACAAAATGTTTTTCATTATTTCTATGAAAGTAAGAGGCATCATTCTATTCACTTCAAGCTGTGTACTATGGCATGTTTCTTTAACATACCATTTTTGTTTTTCATGGAAAATGTGAAAACGGAAAGGAGCGTTATATAAAACGATGTTGAAAGATTACAAGTGCAGTGTAGGAAGGCAATGCCATCGGATATGATAGCATGCAGTCCATTAGATGAACTCCATTTGTCATCAAACATAGCGGCCAATCACCTTTACTGCAGATGAGAAACTTGAAGATAAATTTCATGATAAAAACAGCAGTGCACTGTAAGCATCTTCAGGTCGACTGCTGTGTTCTCGACCAAAGTCAAATCATACATAGTTTAAGAGCAAGCCTGTGGCGAGCGTGCCACGAGACATTAATCATGAATATTGCAATACTTCTCGATCTCCTTTGCGCATTGTGTTTTTATCTTTGTAAAACAAACGAATGACAGGTTGATGAATATGATATTCATCTGCATGGGGATTTCTTTATGAAAAGCACGAAACCATGCAGACACACACGTGCATACCCACACATACAAAAACACACGCACACACTTTGTTACAGTTTAATTGTCAAAAGCATGTTCAACTTTCAACTTTCAACAATGATCATAAATATTTGAAGAAAAGAATACAAGAGTGATGGCGCGCGCTTTAATTTCATTTTCTTGTTCATTCGTATACAGAAAAATGACGATCAATGTTTAAGCTCACATCTCGCTATATATCACCCACGTGAGTTTTTTCAATTCAATGCGTCTTGACCAACAGTAACACAAAAAATGTATCAGCTTGATCAATTTACTCTCCCCTGTTTTTTTTGTTGAATACCTCTTGGTTATTCATGCCATCACCTCGAAAGATGAAGTATAGTCGAGGGCTAATTAAGACTATAAAACACCTATTCTAATCATGAGATAAAACGAGCTAATGTTACTCCGATCCATCGAACCTCTTCTCCTTCTAAATGTATTTGAGTGTTATTTGAGTATTGGAAATGCCCCAATTTCAAAAAATGAAATGGAAGCTCTCATTACAAATCATGTGAAAGAATATGTTTTGACTAATACATGATGATAAAAAAATTGAGGGGAAACCGCCTACTAATTCATATATTTGGTAAATTTGTTTCTCTCATGGTCTGTGAGAGATATAGGATAGTCCCATATACATCTTTCTGTGTATAGTGCTTGTAACTTTACGAAGAATGGGCCAAATTTCTTATCATTTTGATGATTCCAGAACCTTGCAGATGCTAGAGGCTAGATGATCAACCTTTTCTGATCGATTCCACAACGTTTCTTTGACAATGCAATCGCATGACCATAACTGGTCTTTACCTTTAAATTGTTCTGAGGATGATAGTTATGAATGCATCCCTGGGGTGTGAAGCGTGATTGAGACTCCATTATCATCTCGTAGTGAAAAGTAGATCATTGAAAAAGATGAAGGCGCGCATGGTGGGAAATACACCATTATGAAATGACTCATGGATTAGCATGATTAGTGGAGACAAACCTCAGATTTCTTTCAATAACTTACAGGACCTTTTAATCAATAGCTAATAAAATTATGTCGACTTCTCCAAAATTTAATGTATGATATTACCCCATTGGCAACTGAATTCTGCCATTCATATCGGTATATTACAGGATCCAGCTGTTTCCCGTATTTCATGGGTTAAAACGACATAATTTCTCTCGTTTGATGCTCTTTCCTCACTTAAACCATACCAAAAAAACAATGACCAGTTAATCGATATCTAATTACAATTTTTCATTATTTCTCCAAAACTTCTCCCCTTGTCGTTCAATATTCACATTATTTTTATTGATCAGTTCCGCGTCACTTTAGAAGCAATTAAAATAAATTGAAGCACGGTAGTCCATCGTAACAATGAGATCTGATAAAGTTTCATTTAATACCTATCTACTTAATCAATATTTGAACAACAATCGTTTTTCATTTTCGATTGAGAGTGAAGATATCGGTGACACTCTGAAAACATTTTTACACCTCCGCAAAGAATCGGAAAGAAAAATCAATCAAAATTAATTTCAGCTTGATAATGATTGATTGAAAATAATCAGAATGTTCTCTCTCCATTCTGATAATACTAAAGTGCCATTGTTGTTGCAATCTAAACATCGTTAAAAGCAATACGACATGATAATGCAATTTTAATGACTCCGCTGTAAGAACGTGTGTACACTGTAAACCAATGCAAGGTATTAAATCTGTTGCTACTTTCAATTATTATTTGAATGTGAACATGGTGTAAATTGATATCATAAACCCCAGTAAAGAGTATGGTGGTAGTTATACAGCATACTGGTGTTGGAATAGGGGTCTAATTATTGTATCTTACTAAATATATTTATGTTTGCTTGTTATTTTTATATGACTTGCATAGTGTAATCTTTACACAATTTGTTTCATTTGAAAAAGGGTCGTTGCAGTTGCAGTGTTTCCTTCAATGCCAGTCATGTTGGAAATATATATTAGAGATAAATGTTGATATCAATGATAACAGAATTAACAGAACTTGAAACAAATACGTTGCATTAGCATGATTTAGTCTGCATCTCAGTTTACGAAAAATTTGATCAATTTCTCTATTAAAGGTCAAATTATTTTCAAACAGATTGCCCAGACGATATTCAAAAAGAGCTATTTTCATGGAAAGATAATTCACTCAATCGCTCGCTCGCTCCATCCCTCTCGTTCACTCTCCTCTCTCTATCCTTATCCCATCCTCTCTTGTTCTCCCCCTCTCTCTCTCTCTCTCTCTCTCTCTTTCTCCCTCTCTCTCTCTCTCTCTCTCTCTATCCCTCCCTCTTACTATATCTCTCTCCTGCTCCTCTTTTTCCCCACTTTTTCTTTACGTCTTTATTTCCATTTCCCTTCCTCCTCTCTCTCTCTCTCCCTAAGTTGCCTGCTTTTTGCCAACGTTCTGAAGTCAACCTGGCTATATCATGACTGACGGCAATTTTTTTTATGAGACTGTAGCATTTATTTGATAGATGGATGTTCAAATACAAAAGGGTGTTTTTTTTTCTCTCTGATGGTCAGGGCAGTGACATGGTTCACGCTATGATGGTCAAGTAAAGATTGGATACAAATAACGAAAAATAATCAAGTGATTACACGTGTATTATCATCAGCAATATGCGTGGCGGCCGGGTGACGGTAAAATGTCCAAATGTGAATTTAATGACATGGCAGCATAGTCGGCAAAACATAGTCAGCATCAATGGATGAACTTTTCATCATGTTATTTTTTTATCATTAAACTTGCTTGCACTTTGATCATTAGATAACTTGATTAAGTTATCCTAAATGATTGAAAAGCATAAGTGTCTTCATCATCAATTTTCTCTTAATAATTTTTGTCTGATGATATTTATGCCGCATGCTGAGTAGAAATAAAGAATGCACAAAGGAAAAGGCACCGCCGTGAAAGGAAAAAAATAACTCCATAACTCGCTGCTAATTATCATTTTTTCCAATGTTCATACCTTAACAATTTTATATTGTTTGATTTATCCTCTTTTAAAACGTATTTTATTAAACTGATTCTTTTATCAAGTCCAAATAGATGTAATATGATAACACTTGAAAAAGTTGGTAATCAAATTTGAAAGTGCTAGATGAATATGTTTCGCTATCAGAGTTGTTAATATGACATATCAACTGTTCAGAATATGCTAGTGAATCCTTGGGAACTTTTGAAACTGTGTATATATCAGATATGTAAAGTAAGATGGAATAGTAAACTTACCGATTGTGATATTCACACTCTGTATGGTCGGCCAGAAAGATAGCCATATTAGCAGCCATATCCTGGCCAGTTTGGCGCCGTCTGCAGCCATTTGTGATAGCCTCGAAGACATCGCGGAGAAATTGGTCATGTCTGACAAAATGTCGGCGTAATTATAGAAAATACAAATATGAATATGATAGATAATTCTCGAAAGTTAAACAAAAATGTTATCAGCAATCACTGAAATGAAGATCTATTTCCATCCAGTGGTTCTTGAAGTCGAATATTACGCATTTGTTTCGAGACTTCCACAAAATGAAATAAAAAATGCGCTTGCATGTGAAGAGGAAAGTAGAATTGATACGACGACGCTCTCCAATAATGCTAGTTTGAACTTTTCTCCCTCTTCCTCCGCCGTAGAGCGATAGAAGTTTCTAATTTCGTAAAAGAAAACAGAATGTTGTGCAATGTTTTATGCAACACATGAAATGACTTCACGTGGATGTTGAATCGCCTTGTGTCAGAACTCCTTCATGTAAAATGAATATATTCCTATAGGTCCAGGTATTCCTCGACGAGATTCAAAAAACAAAATAAGCACAAGGTACAGATATCATCCTCCACTTGACGTCCTCAAATATTAATAGACCTTCATTGCCATCAACTTCCGGTCAATCAATGTGATGGTCAAAACAAGGAATCAAATAGGCTGAGAAACACGTAGAGCCGTCAGGAGTCGATTCTTCATTCTATTAAATTGATCACCAAGACTGAAAATCGTTGCTAAAGTCCCCCGAAGTCATTTCATTCCCGCTCAATAAACAACATTTGGGGAAGAGGGGGTTCGTGAAGAGACGTGGACGAAAGCTTTCTAGCAATCCGACATTATAAGTTGGCCGTCGTTTTCACACACACGAACTCAAAGAGGGAAAATGATGTCAGATCGAAGAATTTCGGCGTAGCGAGAGTTTGCGATCTCACGAACATCAACGCTCTGAATCCCCGGGGCAAGATGCCCGCTTATCACAGCTACTTCTATGCGTGTGTACGCCACTCACCACAGATAGCGGACATTCAGACATAACAAGATGCACAATCATTCGACTCTCAAATATATCAAATGATGAATTGGGGAGGGGTAGTTGGGCGACAAAAACATACGAAGAAGAAACGGTTCGCCTTGTGATCATTATTTTGCAATGCTATTCGGACGTTTCAAATCGATAGATAAGCCCGATAATCTTCTTTTCTATTGTCTGTCTGTGAGATGCACTCACAGTCGAGAACCGTCAAAACTTTGGAAACGGGATGACTGTTTAGGCCACGCCTACTGTTAATTGATAAGAAAGTTATGAATATTCATGATCCGTCTAACTTCATGGAGGAAAGAGCAACCTTCATAATGAGAGAAACAGTCGTAGCGTTTGTTCTTTATACGCATTTTACTCAGTGATAAGATAGGTACGAATATTCATGAATCATCGGAATTTATAGGGGCATCATTCTTCTAAATAAGAAAAGATGTAATATTCAAATATACTCTTTTTGAAGGACATTCCAAATAGCTTGAAAGACATCCCCTCCTTCGGCTTCTTATTCCAACACTACATCCCTCTATCATCACTACACACATGCATGCAAGGTATCGGTACGTAGTGGGCGAAAGAGATAATTATGATGATGATTAGCAGTAAGTCAGCCCCAGTGTAGATTATTCCACTGGGGGGTGAACAGAAGATGAATCACGCACTGCCCAATACAAAAACACTCTTATGCTAGCTATCACAGCCGTAATAGAAATCATCTCTATTATTGGCAGAAAGTGTAATTATATTCCATCGAATTGAAATCACTTCTGATGCAGGGATGGACGTGGTGGTGGTGGCCGGACCGGGGGAGGGGGAGGGGGAAGAGGTCTAATTAGGAAGCGTCTGACTGTTCTAATGGTCATCCATATAATGATGTCATCTCTGTGTTTTCAAAGTGTGTGGCATGGCTAGCTTCACTATCACTGAATTCTGCTTCCCTTCTATGAGGCGTTATCTAATAATAGTTAATAACCCAAACAAACCAATAAACATGTACATGCATTGATTACATTATACGGATTGGTTATAAGATAAAAGGGCGTATGTAATACCATTACACGAATTCAGATGCATTTCCATACTCTATCAAAATATAACATGTATAACATGAAATGAGTTGACATATCGTTCATTCATTCGTTAATTATAATTCTTACATAATCATACAAGCACATGGTGCAGTACGTATGTACATTTGTGATAACAACTATGTATTTGATAAATTAGAACAAAAACATCCGTATTATCACTATCACCAATAATTGAGAACAAAATTATGTTGGGGTTGGGAGACAAATTCATGATGTTTTTTTTACAGCTTTCCCTACTGGATAAAACACAGATACAATCAGAAAATGCTGACAGGCGCATGTAAGAAGGCGTATATTCTTGTGTTTGCAAATTTAAATCGTAACATGTTTAGTCAAAAATGATCTATTTTGCATTTTGGGGGTTTATTGTTTCATTATTAGTAGGCAGATTTTACGCTTCCCCTTTTTGTTTGTTTTAGTGTTTCAATTGGCTGTAAATCTCATGCCACATGGCAGATGACAAAACAAGGCAAAAATACAGCACTTAACTTATCCCAAGACGTTTACACACAATGACACAGCATAAACTGTTTCCATTCAAAGGTGTTAGTTGTATAGGATAGTTTCGAAGAAGAACGAATATTCGTATTGTCTTCTGTGTGATATTGCTCTTGGCGAGGTTTAACCCATTCAAACAGGAATTGTCGAGACTCGAGCTGGTCTATTCGTGTACAGACATACTTCATAGATGGCCGTATGATGGCGTCTTTCCTTCATTTAAATGAAGATTACCTTCATGATATGCATACGGTGTTATTTCAAATTAGATCATAAGCTGTCCACGCTTTACCAGATCTCACTCCACATTGTTTTTCTTGCAACGTATGGACAGCGAATTACATCTAGATCAGTATTACCTAATATCAAGTCTTCTTTTTAGTAAACAGGCTCTTAAAGAAGGCTGGACATTTTGAAGTATTAATGTATAATTTTTTTTAAAATAACAATTTATGCGGAAAACGTAATTTACATGGTACATGAACATTTTTGTTTACGAAACATCATGTGATAGAAAAATAAACATGAAAAAACTATAAGTAATTAAAAAGTATGCAAAATTATACATTATTTCGAATTGATTTCAATTTTCAAAAGATAAGTGGATTGATTTAATCACGGTAAAAGTTCATAATAAATCCAAACAGATTGCTTTTCAGCGAGTCCGTCCACATTGTTAACAAAAAGTAAAATCAACAAAATGATAAACAATCATAGAACAGCTTTTTATATCCACAAACAAAAAGTTGATAAAAATTAATCCAAAAAAAATCAATCAATTATAATAATGTATGAAAATAAATCAACAATTTGATTGGAAGCAAGTTTGGTGCATGGCAAGAATGGTTAGGAATTCCTAAGAGTTTAGTTATATGGTTACAATTCATTACTACATGTACATTAGTTTGGCCTTGGTAGCGAATTGTATAGGTTCTGAAATATTAGATGAATACATATTTAATACTTAGCTGATCACCAAACCATACCAATCACTCTAAATTAGTTTGTGTATAAAGTTTGAAAGAGTTTTTTGGAATAGTTGGCTGGTGTTGATAATAAAATGACCCACCACTTATCTTTGTACAAGAGGTGGGTCATTTTATTATCAATACCAGCCCATTCTTCCTCCTCTAATCCAATTTAATTGAAAGCCTACTCAGCTTATTAATAAAAAAAAAAACTTCAAACTTTATAGACAAAATAATTTAGAGTGATTGGTATGCTGGTTTGGTAATCAGCTAATTCTTAAATATTTATTCAGCCAATATTTCAGAACCTATACAATTCTCTGCCAAGGCCAAACTAATGTAGTAATGAATTGTAGTTCGAATTTAGAACGTGATAATGATACAGTACATATTAATTAGCTAAAGGACATACATGTAATTAGTAAACAAATTGGAAGTAGCATGGCACTCCTTTCAATGTCAATTTGATTTGCTCATTAAAACGATGAGAATTGCCCTAAGTTTAATACAAATAAAAGTAAGACTCTACATACATTTTTTTAAAATCAATACTTTATATAAATGATTAGGGTTTGTTATTCGGCTATAACATAGGCATATACTTCTTTAAAAAAAACAGTAATTATTTTTAAAACAGTGTATATGATCCCACAGCTGGGTATATTCGTTCTTCGAGTCTGACCGCAATCCAACCCCAATAATACTCCTACACAATGACATGGGAGGCGGCTGAAGGGCTGGAAAATGAATTTTATATTACCAATATTCAAGCTACCGCTACTCAATATTCGGGCTGTGATGCGATTTTTTGTAGCTATTATATATATATATATATATATATATATTGCTCTATATTTTCACTAGCTCATAAAATTTAGAAACTGGGAAGTTGATATTTGAGTAAACGGTGTCAGCCTCCCCCGCCCTTCAAAATGTGCCCTTCTCATACTCCCATGCGTATGGGCACACAAAAAAAAATCTTTCACCACTTACTATTTCTATATTACATCTAACCTTGTGTGGTTTTGATTCACCTGGTCATTGGTATTCAACGTTTGCCCAGGAATGCTTCATGAGTGATTCATGGCTGGCACACCAAACAGGTCTGCAAAACCTTTATAATGAATCTAATAACATGTGATGTCTTCATCACATGTAGTCCCACCCAGCGGAATTTACGTGGGTATGTCAGAGTATGTTGGAAAAATGAACCCTTATCGCAAGCTTGTACAAGTATAATTATATTGGTTACAATTGGGCAAATTTCACATGCACATTATCGATGGTTGTTGCTACTGCTGCTGATTATTTGTTTGCTGTTGTTGTTGTTTCTTGGAAAATTATAGATCAAACAATTTTGACTAGGCCTATATGATGAGAACATTATTTTACTAATTATTATTTGCACTTGATGTTATATTTCTAAGAGGGTTTATACTGAAGTGTTTTACGTTTACATTAATAACCTATAGACAACAAAAACACTAAACAACAAAAAGACTTAAATTACTACCACCACCCCCCCCCCCCCCCCGCCCCAATGGCTAAGAGTCATTTTCTCTGGATTCAGTTTGGAGTAGGTCTGCCAATGTGACTGAGGTACTGTTGACCAGGAAATATTTTTGAATTAGAATGATGACGTATGAATTGAGACACGTTTGAGAAATGAAATATCTTGTATTGATTGGCATAGTGTTACCAGCAGGTCAGGTGCTAGTCTATCAAGTCATCAAAATGCATCTTATCTACGTCATGTAACTATTACGTTAGTTCACCCAGAATACTCAATGCCAAACTTACGGCATTATCTTGACATCAGTGAACCTGTGCAGTGGAGTAGGCGGAGCAGCCAGAGGGAATACCCGTCCCCCTATCCCCCTCCCTCCCTCCCCCGTTGAATGACCCGCATGTGAAAATACAGAAGAGCGATTTAAATGGAACAGGGTGAAGAAGACGACATGACCCACTTTGCACCCCCCCCCCCCCCCCCCATACTCGATGGCCTGAATAGTCATTCGCTTTCATCAGTCTAATAGTAATAAGTCCAATATCCCCCTCCCCCATATGGAAACGGTTCCACTCAACCACGCAACTATATATTCATATTTATAGTGATGTGTGAGAGAGAGAGAGAGAGAGAGAGAGAGAGAGAGAGAGAGAGAGAGAGAGAGAGAGAGAGAGAGAGATATGGTGAGAGAGGGGAAGTGGGGGGAGAGAGAGATGGAGAGAGAGAGAGAGAGAGAGAGGGGGAGGGGGAGAGAGAGAGAGAGTGAGAAAGGGGGACAGGAAGAGGAAGAAATAGAGAGAGAGAGAGAGAGAGAGGGGGGAGATGGGGTGTGGAGGGATGAGAGGGGTAGAGGTATAGATGGATGAAGTAAAATAAATGGTGAGACAAACAAATAAGAGAGAGGTAGAAAAAGACTGTGAGGAAGATAGGAACTGACAGAGATTCAGGCGGACAAACAGAGAGACGGACAGGGAAAGGAGGAGAGCGATGGAAAGGAGGAAGGTTTCATTCTCCCTTCTGGCGCCCCGAGGGAGAAACCCCTGATCGATACGAAATCCGTGCAGTCATTCTTTAATCGTGGAAGCTATTAGTACTTCGCACACCAGGCTGGTAATATGCATTTAACCTTGTTATATATATTGATTGGTAGGAGGGGCAAGCTAGCATCGGTCTAGCTTGCACTATCATCAGAAGGCTAACGTGGGAGTAGAAAATAGCATTTTAAAGTCGAAAACATAGTAGATGTCGTTAGATAAGGAGATTGATAATTCGATCCGGTCATGTAAGCTCCGTTCAGACACGGCGCCGTTATATATCTCATAATATAACTAGATCGTCTTGATTCTCATTATCATAATCCTTTGTTAAAGTTCCAGTGTATATATGAATAATTTCCTGTGATATCTTTGTTTAAATTGTAAGAAATTTAGCCATTGGTTGCTGATAACTAGGTGTAACAGACAACAATAGATAAATGAATTCATAATTTTTGCCGCAAAATCTCAGAAATTATAATCTGGCATAAGTTAAATGTTATAATGACATCTTCATAGTACAGTAGACCTCTCATACAGGGATGTACTTTAAATTTGTTATCAATGTAGGCTATGAAATTCATGATACTTAAATTGCCATTCTTTCATAATGTCCTTGAAACATAATGCATATTTTTAAAGACGTGTTACAATTGTACGACAGATGGAAATCTATCTACTCTCATGAAAACAAATTTTCATCTTTATTAACGAAATGTTATTGTTAATTGCTATGGAATGTTGTCGCTTAATCTTTATTCAATTCTGGATGATTTGTGTTATGCTGGAATCATGTACAATCCTTTAGGTGGGTTTCGGATTTCTTTAAGAATTAGATAATTTTGTATGTAAGTGGGACACTATACTCCTTGAGTTGGTTTACAAAAAAAAGCCCGACAAATTATACAACCATTTTATAAAAAATGCAGAGATCTTCGCAAGAACGATATTATTCAAGAGATGAAAGTTTAATATATCTGTAACTATGGAATAATTCTGTGGAAGGCGAGACATCTTAGGTGAAAACATCCTTGAAACGAAAAGGTCCGTCCTACTAGGGGTACTTTAATTCTCAGAGGTGCATTTCCTTGGACTAATGCAAGTCTAATCGTTGTTTTTAAAAATGTGATATCGAGTATTAGATATCGAAGAGCCTACTTTCCGAGAAAGTTTGGATTTTTAAAAGGTCAAATTTTGAGGCAATGTGAGTGTAATAATTGGAAATATACTCATTTAAACTGCAATGCATATATATTTTGCAAAATGTGCTTGAATCGCTTTATATCTCGTAACTGAGTACTGGTTGAAAGCAAGTGAATTTTTTCTTCTTCATCATAAGAAAAGAATCTAATTTCCCTTAGATATTTTTAATTTTCAACACTATGAAAGATCTAATCTAATTGCATTTATATCATCATTCTAAGAATGGATTGTATGCTTCTCTGTAAACATCATGCCACAAAGGCTAGACCGACACCAGACCGACAAAGATCGAACGAAAAGTCTAGATTACCCAATATGGCCGAGAGACAAGTCCAAGTTCATGTTTATTTTTAATTCCAGTAAAAGCATATACACATACATATCAGAAATACAACACAGATGCAAATCATCATACATGGAATCAAGGGTACCATAAAAGGCAAAGACTGTCTTCTCAAGATAGTCCCCTTATAAAAAAAAATGAAAGTGCTCGAAAGCAAGAGGAGAGTACAATATGTTTAATATTTATTTATTCTGTAGGTTTAATGTGACTGAAGTATTAACCTCTTCGTTTAGATCTCTCTCTAGAGAATTAAACTTAAAATCCATGACTCGTTAAATATTAGAACCATTCATGGAAACGTGTTATTCTACGACTTTATTGATTAAGTATTTTGATGTACTGATTCATGTGTCACACTCATTTAATTTTAAACGGCACTAATTCAATTCAATTCATTTCATTTATTCCATTCTTCATTAAAAAAAAATATGAAAGTATGCCTAGCTGCGTGGTATTAAACATAAGTGTTCTATAAAAGTGGATACATTTAGCTTGCCAAATGACCCCCCCCCCCCCTTATTGAAATATCTGATTTAGAATGATACAGGGTAGTCGAATAAGAAGCACTGATAATGACGTAAACTGGTGCAGGTATGGATCCCCCTTCCATTCCATGGACTCACAAGCTTACATTGCAATTATGTAAGCGTTTGTGAATGAAATATCTGGAATGTTTGTCTCTCTGGCATATGTCATATTTGTCTCCGTCTGCTGTTCGAAAATTGTTCTGAGTCTCATAGCGCCAATACACCTGCTGCGATGATAGGGGCGATCGATGGTCAGTGTGACAGCGGTCATCGTCAGTATCCGGCAAGACCATTACTCCCAAAGTAACCATGTCCGGACACTTACATTCCTGGATTGAGTACGCCTCTATTCTATTTTCCTACCGTAATCTAAATAAATCACAATTCTTTACATTTTGTTTCATTCATTACAATTCATTATAAAATAGTCTAAAGACTGATAAATAAATATTACGTAGTTGTGTTGTTAAAAATTGTATTTACAAAATCCAATAAATGTACCAAAATATTGACCGGAAACAAAAAATAAGATTAGAAGAAGAATTGTTCAACATGTTGCACTTCGAATTGATGATAAGCATAAACAAATTTCCAATTATAAAGAAAACGGAAAAAAGGAGGATGACAGAGAGAAGAGAGAGGAAGAAGGGGGATCTGTTGAGAAGGGGGGGGGTAGCCTCCCTTTAAAGCATCAAAACATGGTTTAAACAAATGCTGCGATGGGTTGCTAGCTTACCATGCAGAAAGCTAGCGTGATAGTTTGTGACGGACTTAGGGGCATCTCTCATACTCCCACATACCATACAAGCCTCAGATTAGAGTCGCATCAGAGATCACCCTGCTGTGACCAGGCGGGGGTGGTTGAAAGGAGAGATGCTCTTTATAACCAAGTTTACACTCTGCTTGTTCATTATCTAATTTATACATTCCAAAAGTAAATTTAATATATTTGGCGCTTGGAAAATATGTCGTCAGCACTCTGATCGCTTTTGGTGGCGTTAAAGTGACAACGATATCTTAATATTCAGCATTTTTCCGCGGGAACGTTTGGTTGTGTGATTTTTCTTCTTGGATTTTGATTATTTTTTTGTTATTGACGTACAGGACTAAGGTTTAATTTTTATTATTGATGACGTTACATAAATACTATATCTCCTCTTTAGCCTAGCAAACACGTCTTCACAGTGTTTTAATTTTTTTTACTGTTTATCTCACCATTATCAACATAATAGTTATCTACTTCGTCATCATCATCATCATCATCATCATCATCATCAGTTGTCATCATCATTACTATCATTTTCATCGTCGTCGTCATCTGCATCGTCATCATCATCATCATCATCATCATCATCATCAATTGCCTCCATCGTGATCGTCATCATAGGTTGGTTAGTTAGTTTTAACCTGACTGCATATTGTGTCTGCTTGTTAGTAAGCAACCAGAGGACCGACGGCTTAAAGTCTTCTCCGAGGGACTTGGTTATGAGGATCAATGCATTACCAAAGGGCACTTGGTGTCGAACCCGGGACCTCTCGGTTACGAAACCACTGCTCTACCACTGAGCCATCGCGCCTCCAATAATATGATTGCAGTGCCCTCAGGGAGAACAGTATGAATACTGATGAGGCTACCCTGGGTAAACAAGACATATTATTATTATTATTATTATTATCGTCATCAAACAATTTTATCCAGGGACCACATCTACAGACTCAATTTCAAAACATTAAGCGCATGCATCTAATTTGATCATCTTTACCATTTTCATAATCAGGGAGATCATTGATGGGTTACTATGGTCAGACTCCTCAAATGACTTCTTTCCAAGAGACCTGATACTTCCTGCTACTTCCACTACAAATCTACTTTTCACGGTAAAGGACCCTTGGGTCGTGTCCTTAAACTTGGAAATTAAGGTTCAAGTATGCTATACATTTCACAATTCAAGTACGCCAACCTCTCCAAGGGCCCATAACACCCCTTATATAGAACGCTGTCCGTTTAGTTGAAGACAGGACAAAACATAGTCGGCCTGCCTCTTGGGTGAATATTATTCGAATTTTCAAGGTTTATGTTACACTCAGCGATACCATAGTTAGGAGGCTGACACCTTCAACTGTCACGTGACCCGGTACTTTCGCCCGCTGGGTGATGAACCAATATTTCGACATGGTTTCATAGCTCGAGGTAACTGCCGTCATTGAGTTTTAAAATTTGTAGGTGTGTGAACCCTATCATCGAACACCGTTTTCATTTTCATTTTATTCGAATCTGAACATAAAAGGTCGAATTAAACTAATTGACCGCAAATAAATATCCAGTGGGTTTTACAATAGCGTCATGGTAAATCACCATGTTCTAAACTATCTGCCAACACGACGTATAACGATTTTTAGGCAATATGAAATACAAAACAAACTACGATGAAACGTTATTTTATACAGATCTAGGTAAATTCAGGGATAAAGAATAACTTATCAAAATAAATATTAGCCACGTTTTCAACCAAATTATTATATTTTTTAATGAAACAAACTACTGTTATGGTTGTTCTCATGTTCTGTATTGACTCGTGCAACACTCTATCTTTAATAATGAATGAGAACATTCTCTCGACGGAAGGTGATATTATAGCAGCAGACATTCACCTGTCGTAAGCCCCATTTCGTCACTGTTTCTTGGCCCGGGTGAAGCCCGAGCTAGAAGGCCGTCTGTTATGTCAGGTGGTGCTTGCTTCAGCTCACGAGCTATTAGCCAATTAGACGCTAGATCCGAGGTGACAAAATGCTGAGAGAGATCACACTCTTACAATGTCTACCCCAATGATAAGGTGTTGACATTTCATCGAATCTTTCTTTCAATAATCTCTTTCTCTACTTTTTGTTTGTATATCTCTTCACTTAACCTGGTTCGCTTAGTAGATAAATGTTCCGTGTATCGTTATTATGTGTTTATGATATTGATATTCATTTGAGGAAGATATAAAGAATATAAATCGATTTATTGTTATTTTAATGAAATTCTACTGTATACTCATCTAGGGTCCCATTCGTGCTTATCTATGTACTGCCGCTTTTGAAACCCTGTATTTCTCTTTTCATTCCATCATAGTCCGTTCACCACTTAGTTGTGGGACCTCCTTCCCTCCGATTCTAAATTCCTCTGTATATGATAACGTGTTTCATAAAATTATTTCGGTACGACATTTTACTGAGTAAAGCAATCTGGATCTAAAGAGTCCTCCAAAATCCCAGACAGCTAAAGCTATCAAATTGTAGGAGTCATCGTCGAAACTTCAAACAATATCACCAGGGGGGTGTTTCACAAAGATCCTAAGTTGAACTTATCTCTAAGTTGGACTTAAAAATTATGGAAAGCCATTAGCATCTTTGAAAATATTTTGTAAAAGTTATTTTGAAAGGCATAAAATGTTGATTCAAATCATTCATATTTTCAATTATGATGGGAGATTTCATGTTCTGGATGTGGAATTTATAAAAAGTCTAAAATACTTGAATTTCTGCTTTTGAATATATTTCATTTTAAGGCTCCAATGGCTGCCCATAATTTTTAAGTCCAACTTAGTGTTAAGTTCTACTTAGGATCTTTGTGAAACACCCCCCTGGTGTGAAACATTTTAATTCGATCATTGAGAGAGCCCCAATTGGCTGGCGTATACATCACGTGACCCTAAGCTTTCTGTCTGCATGGCCTAGTTAAGGTAAGTCAGCATGTGTCGTATCTAAACATGATCTCATCCACTTAATGAATGCAATGCTATTCAACTGATGGCGTGTTGTGAATGGACATTTTCCAGATTTCTGCTCCCAAACTGTGAATGAGGGCGTGAATGATATAGGATAATAAAAACATTAAAAGCAAGCCATACCATGGGATAAAAGCGCCAGTCAGCAGCATGACAGGTGCATACACAGACACATCTTTGACAGTTTTCTTTGTACTTTAATCATTTCCACAGATACACACTTACAGGCAACAAATTCCGAATATGAGCAATGCAGAGAGAGAGAGAGAGAGAGATGCCGAGAAGTATACTGGAAAGTCTTCACCTAGACAACTTTCAATTAGATCAGTTAGCAATGCATTTTCATCATGCCAACGACCAATTGAGGATATACGCCATGTCTGAGCCTTTATTTGGCCTGTGAGCGAAACAAACATCCATGTTGAACATACATGTACATGGAATAAATAAATACATTGAATTGAGTTGAACGAGTTGGGAGATTCAGTAAGAAGTACATCTTGGTGTCATTCCCCTCTCATGTCTTTGTTGCTAGCTATGAAAGTTGTCAAGTCTGATAAGTAATTTCAAAACTATTTTCATGTCTAAAGCAGACGGCTAGTTTGAATATTGTGATTGACATTTATGCGTTTAAATTATCACAGTGGGTTAAGATAAATATGAAGTGTAACATTAATTTCACGAAAGAGAATTTCACGATGTACTACGCGTGTAAAGCAAAAGTCCATTTAATAGATTTGTATCAGTATCTTTGCTCCATATTGAAATAGTACATGTACAATCGGACATATAGACATGTAATTAGTCATTACAATTTTCCCTGAAAGATACTAGGAGTGTATGTGTAAAAAAAAAATGTCACATGTCAAATGTTAAAGTAGGGGGCTATTGTCACTGACATGTTGACGTATATTAAACCGGGTTTCATATTTCAACAAATTCATCATTTTGTACAAATGTACATGTACTTACAAATCTCTGTACTTAAATCGGCGTCTGATATATCCTTCCACCTATTATCCAAACTCTGAAGATCTCACTTTCTTGTTATAATAATGACTCGAGTGGTTTGGAGGTCATCGAAGTTATGATCTATATCATCGATAAACTAAATAATTTATATTTTACTGTCATAACCATTCATAAGATATCCTCCAAAAATGACGTCTCGACAAGTTTCATAAAACTCGTTATTCAGAGTGCAGAATAGTGCAAATACATAGGAGAGATCTTTTGATGTGGTTCCGGAAGTATTCTTGCTTTACCTTGTTTACAAGGACGAATCTATTGGTGCATTCGGTTCCGTTTCCAATAATGGAGCAACTGTTGACGTGGAAATCTAATAAATCAAATAAAAATGCAAGTGGGGAGGAGTAGGAGGAACCATATAGATCAGAAGCAGAATACAAGGAAAAAGAAACGATGATGATTGCGAATGACTTTCGAATTTGAGTGAAGTGTTGACTGGTCAAAGGACAGTCCTCGTCAAATTGTATGACTGGATCGGGTTACACGGTGTTCCATACAAATCTCAACAATCATTCTCATACTAATTGCTATTAAACAAACAATGAATAACCACCTCCCCTTCCTACACTAAACGCTTAGTTTTTCCACTAACAATGTCACGTAATGCTTTTTCCTATACACTATTTAAAGTAGTGAAAAATTCAGCCATTTCTGTATCCACATTGAAATGCACCTTTAATTACAATGGACATTGTTTATCACGTCTTGGATTCTGTGAAATTGCTATGTCTGTTTTTCCATTTTTTTTCATTATCATCTTTTCTTTTTGTTTGTGTTTGGGGGCGTTTTTTTTCTTCTTCTCCTTGATTTTGGAGCTGTTGTTTTTTTGCTTGTAACTTTCCTTGTTTTTTCGATCGCCTTCTTTTTCTGGCGCACTGAGAGTACTGCCCTGTCATTTCAAAGAAACAATCATCTCCCCTTCATCATCAACTCAACAGTTCAATTTATTATCCTCTTCACTTGGTCGTCTCTCTCGAAAGCCACTTTAAATGATGAGGTGGCATCCTAGCGGCTACATAGGAGCATTTATTCAGAAATCTATTCTTTGTTCTGATGCCTGGCTAACGAATTGTTTTATACCAATATCTTTAAAACATCTTCTTTAACAGTTCCTACAAGGAAAACGCTTTGTCCGTGATAGTTTGTACTTAAAGATAAACTTGAGTTCTGGTAAAAAAAAAGAAAATGAATTCTCACAGAATCTAACAAAACTTACACTGAATGTTCAAGATTACAAATAAATGTCATGTGCCAAACAGTTTCTGAAGAAAATGTATACTGGCTGAGTAATGAGCATAGAGAGATAAGAAAATCAGGGTAGTACTAGCCCCGACACCATGTGTGTTGTCCCATATACATCTTTCTGTGTAAGTGATTGTTACTTTACCAAAACTCTGCCAAATCCATGATGATTTTGATGACTCCCGAAATTTGCATTACACACCATTACTTACATGCTATATGATCAACTTTTCTGATCCATTCCACACCTTTTCTTTCACAATTCAATCGCATTACCAGAACTCAAGTTTATCTTTAATCAGCATTTCCTTTAAATTCTGTCTGTACTTTTCTCTCGCTAATTTCAAACGCCCCACCCCCGTCTTTGATATGTTGCCGATTTGTTATTATTGTTTAATACTTAGTTCTTACGTAATCAATATGCTTCATTTGTGTCCATCCATGCTGTAAGCATGTGTGGAAAAGTATTGCTCAGTACTCATCATGCACCATAATGCAATTGATAAATATAATTTCCCATTTCCGAGTTTAACCTTTCAAAATAGATCTATTTTCAAACGATGTATCTCACCTACATGTATTTCACACTGGTCATCACCATTGGTCAGATAATAATGACGAGTCCCAAGACAATTATAGATGAAATTCTAAAGCCGACTATTATGAATATTTAAAATTTTCTGCAATTTTAATTGCTATCTAGGCGCCAAATAAATAATGCATAGTATGTTCCAATCTCCCAGAAGCCGCTTATGAAGTGGGAGGATTGGAATAAAAGAGAGAGAGAGAGATAGAGAGAGAAAGGGAGAGGCAGAGAGGCAGATAAATGGATAGGCAGAGAGAGACAGAGACAGAGAAGGAGAGGAGAGAGGAAGGGAGAGACAGGGAGAGACAGGGGCGGTGAGAGAGGGAGTGAGAGAGAGTTGGTGAAATAAATAAATGAAATTGTCTCGAGAGGAGAGAGGGGTACGACACGTATATGGCGCGCCATTTGACCAATAACCCCGATAAACACGGTTTATCGCCGATAAACAAGGTTTATCGACGAAAAACAAGGTTTATCGAGCGAAAAACAAGGTTTATCGAGCGATAAACATTGTTTATCATGAGAAACTCTGTATATCGACTGATAAGCACAGTTACTCTCGATAAACAAGGTTTCTCTCGATAAACAAGGTTTATCGACGATAAACAAGGTTTATCGATAAACAAGGTTTATCGAAAAACACAGTTATTCGTATTTCGTCAGGAGAGGGCGCTTTTTAAAGTTGCACCCAGCTCAGAGCACTGCTCCGCACGTGCGCTTTACACCGTAGAATATACCAACACCGTAACACTTGTCTTGCTCGCGCTCATGACCACGATCGACATTTTCTGAGTGGAGGTATGGCGAAGTATTCCAGGCTTTTTCCCCAATTTTTGAAATGTTATGTTTATATATCTCTCTCTCTCTCTCTCTCTTTCAAACTTTCTAGGTTTTCTCCTTCTCTTATCTCTCTCACTCTCCCCCTTTCTTTCTCTCACTCTCTCTTTCTCCTACCCTCTCAATATAACCCTTCTGTCTTTCCCTTTCTTCTAATTCTCTCTTTCCCTTTCTCTTTCCTTTTTCTTTCTCTGCACTCCCTCTCTGCCTCCTCCCCTTTTATCTCTTTCCCCCGGTATGAGAAATAGGGTAGAGATAGATGGTTGGAGAGAGAGGAGAGATAAATGAGAGATAGAGGAGAGATAGAGCAGGGGAAAAGGAGAGATAGAGCGGGGATAAATGGATGGATATAGATGGAGAGAGAGAGAGGATAGATAGAGGAGAGATATTTTAAAGATAGATGGATGAAGATAGAGGAGAGGTAGAGCGGGGATAGATGGATGGTTATTGAGGATAAATAGAGGAGAGATAGAAGAGAGATCGAGCGGGTGAAAGATGGATAGAGATAGATGGAGAGAGAGAGAGAGAGAGAGAGAGAGGGGAGAGATATAGAGCAGGGATATATGGATGGAGATTTGAGAGAGAGAGAGAGAGAGAGAGAGAACAGATAGAGCAGGGAAAGATGGATGGTGAATAAGGGTAAATAGAGGAGAGAAAGGATAGAGATAGAGGAGAGATAGAGCAGGGATAGATGGATGTAGAGATAGAGATAGAGAAAGAGGAGATTATAGGGTAGAGATAGATGGATGAAGAGGAGATATGAGAGATGGAGGAGATAGAGGAGAGATAGAGCAGGGAAAGAAGGATGGAGATAGACGGAGAGAGAAAGAGATAGAGCAGTGATAGAGGAGAGATAGAGCGGGGATAGATGGATATAGATGGAGAGAGATATATATATATATATATATATAGAGGAGAGATAGAGGAGAGATAGAGCGGGGATAGATCGATATCTCTCCTCTATCTCTCCTCTATCTCTCGTTTATCTCTCCTCTCTTTCCATCCATCTACCCTGCTCTATATCTCCTTTATCTCCATCTATCTATCCCTGCTCTATCTCTCCTCTATCTCCTCCATCTCTAATTTATATCTCCTCTCTCTCCATCCATCTATCTCTACCCTATATCTCCTCTTTCTCTATCCTCTCTCTCTACATCCATCTATCCCTGCTCTATCTCTCCTCTATCTCTCCGGCTATCTCTCATTCATCCCTCCTCTATCTCTCCTCGATCTCTCCTCTATCTCTCCTCTATTTATCCTCAATAACCATCCATCTATCCCCGCTCTACCTCTCCTCTATCTTCATCCATCTATCTTTAAAATATCTCTCCTCTATCTCTCCTCTCTCTCTCTCTCTCTCTCTCCATCTATATCCATCCATCTATCCCCGCTCTATCTCTCCTTTTCCCCTGCTCTATCTCTCCTCTATCTCTCATTTATCTCTCCTCTCTCTCCAACCATCTATCTCTACCCTATTTCTCATACCGGGGGAAAGAGATAAAAGGGGAGGAGGCAGAGAGGGAGTGCAGAGAAAGAAAAAGGAAAGAGAAAGGGAAAGAGAGAATTAGAAGAAAGAGAGGGAAAGACAGAAGGGTTATATTGAGAGGGTAGGAGAAAGAGAGAGTGAGAGAAAGAAAGGGGGAGAGTGAGAGAGATAAGAGAAGGGGAAAACCTAGAAAGTTTGAAAGAGAGAGAGAGATATATATAAACATAACATTTCAACAATTGGGGAAAAAGCCTGGAATACTTCGCCATACCTCCACTCAGAAAATGTCGATCGTGGTCATGAGCGCGAGCAAGACAAGTGTTACGGTGTTGGTATATTCTACGGTGTAAAGCGCACGTGCGGAGCCCTCTCCTGACGAAATACGAATAACCGTGTTTTTCGATAAACCTTGTTTATCGATAAACCTTGTTTATCGTCGATAAACCTTGTTTATCGAGAGAAACTGTGCTTATCAGTCGATATACAGAGTTTCTCACGATAAACAAGGTTTATCGCTCGATAAACCTTGTTTTTCGCTCGATAAACCTTGTTTTTCGTCGATAAACCTTGTTTATCGGCGATAAACCGTGTTTTTCGGGGTTATTGGGCATATGGCGCGCCATACACGTACAGAGAGAGAGAGAGAGATTTAGAGAGTACTAGGGAGCGGTGATGAGTAGATGAGGGAGGGAGGAAAGAGGAAGAGAAAGAGGGAGAGAAAGAGGGAGAGAGAGAGAAAGAGAGAGAGAGAGAGAGAGATAGAGAGATAGGAGTTGTGAGTTTATGTATAAAAATAGGTACATGTATGTAGAGAGAAGTAGTGAGATAGAACGAGGGAGAGTGAGAAGAAAAAATTGGATGGGAGAGGTAGAGGAAGAGTAAAAAGAGAGAGAAATTATTTTTTCAATTCATAGATTAATTAGTTTATTGAGTAACGTTTCGACAAGATGTCTCCATCAGGGTCACCATCAGAGAAAAAGATATCACCAGATGAATGGATAAAGCTCAATGTAATCGCCGGATACGGTGTCAAGAGAGAGAAAAAGACAGAGTATAGAGTACAGATAAACGGAGAGAGAGAGAGAGAGAGAGAGAGAGAGAGACCCTGCAGGAAAGAACACACTCATTCACAGTGTGAAATCACAGTTCACACTGTGAACACAGTGTGATTCACACTGTGAATGAGTATGAATGAGTGTGTTCTTTCCTTTTCCGGTTATCCACACTGTGAACCACAGTGTGAAACGAATCGACCACAATGTGAAAACGCCCCAATTTAACATTGTGGAGAATACTGTGAATGAGTGTGTTCTTTCCAGTAGGGGAGCGAGGGAGAGAGAGAGAAACAAACAAATTGATGAGACCTACTTATTCCAATAATAATGGTTTGCCGAAATATAGCTAATCATGATTTCCATCCACTTTGGAGGTGGCTTCTAATTACATTGTATGCGCTTTAAAAAAAAAATGGAAAAACGAAATAACGTTATCATTATTATTTTTATCAACAGGAACAGCTCTGGTTTTATGTGACATGCAGACTGATTGCCGTGGCAACCATTTTAAAAGGATCCACATGAATCATCAAATAATCATTGATGACATGAATATGGCATTTCCTCAGACGATTTGGTGTTGTGTTACACTATTAACAGATAGACGGGTTATGATCCTGACAAAAAGCGAGAAAAACATATTTCTCTTTCTTGAAGATATCTCGAAGGAGACGCAGTAGCCAAGATAAAGAGGATATCAAGATGAAAACAAATGTCATGACATCGTCCGAGGGGAAAACCTGATAATCTTTTTTCCCCCGCCATTGACATTATTTGTAAAGGGGGTTTCTCACTAGGCGGCGAATGCTTGCGAACGTAGCGAATTTGGGCTTTCACCAGGGTTCGTAAAAGGTTGCAAAGGTTTGTAAAAGGTTGCACGAAAGTTCGCGAACAGTTTTCATTGTCGCAAACAGTTTTTCTTGTCGCAAAAAAGGCGAACCCTGATTTTCGCCAACATTCGTCAGAAAAGTTGGCGAATCCAAATTCGCAACGTTCACAAGCATTCGCCGCTCAGTGAGCCAAACCTGATGATATTAAACAATTATGGGATATTATCAGTGGTGAATATGAGCTTTAAACATGGCTACTGTTCATAAACAAGACTATTCATGGTAAATACGTGACCTCTAATTTGCACCTGTGGAACAGTAGGGGTTGTTGATGTCGGAGTAACAAAAAAGGCGGTAATTATCTGCTCCTTGGCATTCGTAGCCATTGCAAGACATACGCTTTGGCGCACATGCCAAACATTATCAATGCAAAAGATCTCTTACTTTACAAGATTCTCGTAGCAGGGGATGGTTTCAAAGGTGTTTCCATAATGTCATAGTGCCTCCCCGTAGTCCTCTCCGGTGGAGCCCTCAAGGTCGGACAATCATATTAGCATGCATACTCACGTCTCACTTCTCCATCCATGATAACATCTAGTAATGTGCTCTGTCAGTGGTAGCCCTTGAGAGTCATCTGGTTGCTTACAAAATATCAATTATTTATATTACCTTGAGAAAAAGATACAGCGCGCGTACCCTTGATTATTCAGTTTGCGATAGGTCTAATTCAGTATATAAAGTTCATGATTGGATCCTCTCTGATAGGAGGAGTTGATTGAATAAAGAATACTTACCTCTTTTTAGGTCTGTGAAATCATTTAGACATCGGGCTTGGATATAAAAAACACCTGATGTACATCGAAAACATATATGTAGAGAGAGGAGAAAATGATATCAATTGGAATACTGGTTGTCGACTGCAGTAAATCACTATTACTATCAGAATATTTGCCAAAAGAATGGCTATAAAAACATTAATGGATATTATATATTACGCCCCTATATTGTAATTTTGTTTTAAGATTTTCTTTCCTAAAATATGTTTTAATAATTTTCAAAGTCAGTATAGATCTCGCTCACAATATACAGGGATATTATTTACCCTACAATTATTTCACTCCACTCATATATCGATGATTAAAGGGATTGGATCGCCAGTTTCCATGTGCAGAAGGCCATAATTCGCTGACACCAGACTTGGTAGAAATACCATGAATGGGGGTACAAATTTGCACACAGCAAACCCATAGTCCAGTCAAGAATTACCCCCTAATCTCTCGGAGAGCTCGAGAGTCTTCGGCAAATCAAAGCATTACATAAGGTCCAATGGTCATAAAACTCGAGGCTAACCCTGGTGATTGACAACACCTGTTATTGGGTAAACACCCGAACGGTGTCGAATTCCCCATGAGAGCCGACTACTCAGTGACTTTAATTAAACGTTGGGTTGTACGCTTGTAAACAGATCTTTAATCCGGTCATCAGATTCAGGCTTGCCTGCATACACTACATGCACATACATGTACTACACTTCATGGGGAGCTTTCCGGTCTCGCATCCTCGCACAGACGCTCACATTGCTGAGCAAACTTATATAATTTTCGTATCATATCTGGTACCTAAACTCGGATGGACAGGAGCAATGTAGATAATGTACCTTGCCTTAAGACATATACATGTCGTGCCGGGTATCGAACCCACAACCTTCGCATCTCAAGTCAGGTGTTTTAACCACTCCACTACGACACGTCTGTATTGGATCACTTCGTCAAAATATAACCTCGAGGAGTGATCAGTTTTTCAGGCAGCTCATTAGCTATTATGGACATTGAAAAATGATAGGAATAACGTTGATTGGTCGTCTGTACTGGACAGTATTCTTATACCTATATACATGCTCGATGATTCCTAGGCGCTTTTTGTATTCATGGAAACACGAATGTGTGGAAATGTGAAAATAATCCATCACTGCTCATATATCAGATCAAGAATCATCGTGGCCAAAAGAGGAGCTTAATATCAAACATTCGTATCGTTTGCTGGAATGAGTAATTGATTCGATGACAGAAAGAGAGAGAGAGAGAGAGGGAGAGATAGAGAGGAGAGAGAGAGAGAAAGAGAGAGAACTAGACAGAGAGAAAATGAGGAAATGGATGTGTGGGTGTAAGGGAGAGTGCGTGGGAAATAGTTAAGTGGGTGTGGGTTAAGGGCTAGGTGTGTGAGTGTATGTGGGTGTTCGGTTTGGCAAGAAGAGAAAGAGTAAGAGAAGAGATAAAGAAAAGAAAGTGAAAGTGGAGGCGTGGAGGAGAAAGAATGATAAGAGAGAGAGAGGGAGAGAGAGAGAGAGAGAGACACTAGATTCTTGATCTAGAATGCTTTTAAAAGAGTATAATATTACTTCTCCTTTAGATGTGTATTTAATTTGAAGAATATTATAAAACATTATCATACATATGAGATGAAAAATGCGTAGTAGGGAGATAGACATGCATGCACGGAGAAATAAACGAGAAAATAGGAGTAAAGACGCGTTAAAATATTGAAGGAGTGTGAAAGCAGAGAGGATGAAATTACAGAGGGGCTCCGTAACGGATGACATGTCATAAAAGTAGGAGGTAATGCCGCCATTGGTGTCACCTGATCAATCATGCGTCACGTGATTACCTGCAATAAGAGATGTTGCTATAACACTGCTGGCAGAGTATAACTGGTTGTCTGAGTCAGAGAGATTGAGAAGAAGCAAAATAGAGAGAAGAGAGGAGAGGTAAATATGTGTTTGGCGTGGTCGTCTGTGTGTGCGTGTGCGTATGAATGTGTGTGTGTGTGTGTGTGTGTGTGTGTGCACAGAGAGAGAGAGAGAGAGAGATATATATACAACATAGAGAGGGAGAAAGAGCGAGAGAGTGAGAGAGGGGCAAAAAGGAGGAGAAGGAAAGAGGGAGAAAGAAACACACACACACACATACACGCACACACGCACACACCAATTGAACAGGATGGAGTGATAAAGAAAAAGACAAAAGTAAAATTTAAAAATTTGGAAAGAGGGAGAGAGAAGGTTATTCACAAACATTGTATTAATTTAAAGTCTGAGGGCGCCCAACAGTAATAGCGTACCTATCCTAATAATAATATTGAAGGAACAAGATCGTGTTTGTAAATCATGATTTGAATCAACGGACCTTTTCCTGCCGCCTATATATATCCGTAAAGAATGTTTCTTGAAATACAAACCCTGTATCCCAATCGGAGAAAGGCCGAGTCTGCTGCTAATTTGTAGGTCAGTTTGGCGACCGGCATTAAAGACGTCACTAAGATTTGCAGCTTTTGGGGGATTTCTCCCATCTTACTACTAATGAGGGAACTCAGGAACCTCGAGGAGTGGTATATACATAATTCATATCAGCATCTAAATCCGATTTCCATTTCTTTCGAATTCTAGTTATAGTCAAATCTTAAATGACTCTTAGGAAACTGTACATGCAGTAACAATAATGATAATAACGTCAATTGTGTATGGCGCATATTTCGTAACATCGTTTAACACGAGTAATAATATCACACGAATATACGAACATTTTGATATGATAATCCACAATACGTAATTAAATACATTTAATTAATTTTATAGAGCTGTATGAAATCGTGAAAACAATGCACAAATAAGATAATTATAATAAATTGGATGAAGTTATAATGACAAGAGTCAATAACACAAACCAGACGGTTAAATAATTAAGATCTTAGTTTAGTACAGAAATCGTATTATTTGGCAAAACCGATCATACGTATCAACGATGAGGTGAACATGAAGGTCTTCAGAAGTGACCCCGAATGAGTAACCGTTGGGGTGGGGCACTCATGGAATGGCGGACGAAAGGTGTGGTCGTGGTGCCTCAGGGATCTCTCACTGAGTATGGATACGTGGGACTTTGTTGAGACTGTGTTGTTGAGATCGGAGAGCATGAACAGGGACACGAGGGTCGATCAATGCACATAAGTCTAATAAGGACATGTAGGAAGGGGCAATGGCGTGAAGTAATTTGTTGTGTGAGAACCAGGACTTTTAAATCTTACTGCTTTTTTTACCTGTATCCTATAGAGTCAGTCGAAGGAACCTTAGTGATTTGTGTTTTGACGATCGGGATTGCTCAATCATTCTAGTTGCAGTGTTTTGGATGCCGCATTATGACTTGTTAACTTGACTTGGCTTGTCTGGTATGTGGCTGACTGAAGTGTTGCATTAATCCAGGCGAGAGATGATGAATGAACGGAAAAATGTTTCTTGTTTTAATGTCTCAAGATGTGTTTTTTTTTAACGTGGGTCTTCTTATTAAGTTTGTGGTCATTGCTCCGAAGTTCAAACAGTCTAAACCATATGAAATTCATTCATTATTGATTTTCGTCATTGAGAACTGAATATGGCACTAGTGAATATCTAAATCTGTCTTAAGAGGGACACACCAACTCGGTTGCGACGAAAGAACTGTAAGCACATCTTCCTGGCTTCCGCGTTGGTCATAAGGTACAGGATGGGTTGCACCCACGTACTGTTAGAAGATATCATGTCAAATTTAAAAAAGGTATTCATCGGTTTTACGCCCCAGGATATAAGGCGTGGTGTCCATACAAAACAGGACGAGCTCGTTATAAGGATGATTGTGAAGAATCCTTTTGGGTACATCTTTCTACGTCGTCGAGCAACGTGTACGCCGGGTTTGCGTACGACACCGGTGTCTGCATCATCGGCTTGTTTTCCTGAATGGCTCTCCGAGAGACCGGGATAATCTTTCATTTTTTGCCGCGCAATAAGCAAAATTCGGATGTAGATTGTTGTCGTAAATGCCATAGTTGCGCATACAGGGATATTGATAAACGATGCCCAACTTTGTGTCGTGCCAAATTCATTGCGAAAGCAACGCTCTATCTTGATATCCATTGTGGGTAAGTTTGGAATTGGTAGATATAATCCACCGGCCAGTATGGTCACTGCTAGTGTTGATGCGATGGTGACGTAGAATCGCTTTCTGGTAACAATTGTGTGATAGCGCAGAGGCTTGGTGACTAGCAGATAGAGGTTGGTACTGATCCCACAAAGACATGCCATGACCGACCAGAGCATTATGTGATGCACAAACGCAAAGACCATAGTAATGATGGTGCATACTTTTCTGGTCTTATATGAGAACCAGAAAAGTCTCCAGAGACTCCAGTTGATGCCCAAGATAAGATCGCAGGCTCCGAGACATTGATAGAGAACTCGCATGTAATCTTGGAGCTCTTTCTGATGGTGGATAACACCAAGCATGATCGGATTGAGAATGCAGTCGAGAAGACCATATATGCAGTAGAATATCACAGTACCAGCGTCGATGTTTTCGGCTTCCATTCATACAAGATGACTTGTATCCAATATATTACATCAATTCCCTTTAAAATGTCAAGGTAACGTTGAACGCTGAAATATTTGAATTCGCTTGTTATATCAAGTGAATGAAGCTTTGGCAACTCCAGTCGAATATGCTTGTCTGATAAGAAGAGCCAAATCAAGGTTAAATGGTTGCTTCAGGAGCCCAGTTTCAAGGAACCAAGATTGATTTAACAACAATGCACACCTCCGAACTTATTATTAGGTTCCTGATCGGACATTCAGGGGTCAAAAAGATGACAGGTGGCTTTGACCGGTAGGCAACATAGGAAGAAGAAATATTTTCGATATTCCGTCCTTGTAGTACAAAAAGTGAGGAAAGATTGAAGTCAGAAGCGGGAAGCGAGTACTTCTTTATACTCTTCTCCTTCATCTATACATGTTACACTTCTGTGTACCCATTTATGAGCACATAATTTGCAAAGTGATGGAGCTGTCGGAGCATTGTAATATAAATGGCGTATAGACAAATGACAAGGAGGAAGAGGAGTCCTTACTTTCAGAAGTGTCACCGATGTCACGGATAAACAAACAATCAGTTTACATATTGAAAATGGGTTCTCTCCCTGGCCACCAAAATGTATACGTTGTAGACAAAATGAGTTTGATAATATTTGTACTGTGGCACGTTTGAATCACGCAGTTGACATCAAGCTTTTAAAGCAATGATGAAAATGGATGATCACGGCATGGCACAGTTCTAGAAGAAGATTTTTTTTTTTTTTTTGGAGGGGGGGGGGGTAACTGAGGACCTGAGAATTCTTGCATTCACTTTCTACTTGTACGTCCCTTGAATTATATTAAAATAGAGATTTTGTTTGGGGATGTAGAAATTGTAGAAATTAAGGAGGGGCTTGAGCACCCCTCTAGACTGATCATGACATAAAGGAAAGGCACAATTACTTCGAGGGGCTTACCCCTATTTCCATTTTAAATAACAAATGTATTAACATGAATAACCGTTGACGTAATTCTATCGGGGCTTGGATTAATCCTTATGTTAATATCAATCATCTTATGAATTTGAGGTTAGCTAGCGGATAGTGATTTTAAGATGTGTCTTCTTTGCATAAAGTCATTGAAGGCGCTTTGCCTATATCCATACGATTTCGATGTAACTTAGTTATAAAAGTATAAAGGAAAACAGTGCGGAATAACAATCAGACCATCTCACTGTCGCCAATACGATGTAAGGGCTACCCAGATATTGGGAATTTAAGATTTTGAGGGGTTGCAGTCCCCTAGCCCCCGACTCGTCTTATGCCCCTATGGATCGTTGTATTATTATATGTCACATCAAACTAGAAGACATCAAACATGACATTGTGAATGCTTCAGGTTAAGAAGTGATCTGACTTGCTCAATTAGTTTACTCCCCCATGTTTGATTTTAAATCCAGACAAAAAGCATGTGTGATATTAAAAGTATATACAAATATAGCAACACTAGCTTTTCCAAAATAAAGGTCAGGAAGAGTTAACCCCAACAAAAATGTATTCTTGAAATAGTTTCACGGCTTTATGGCTTTGTGAAACAGTAACATTATTTGTATATAGCATAAGGTATTTCTGTTTGTATTATAAAATATATTTATATTATATAGAAAGCGTTTTTCTTTATTCTCTTCTTCTTTCATCCTTCCTCCCCTTTCTATTTTTCTTTTTTGCTTATTGGGGGCTGCACTCCAAGGTCCCAACCCCCTCCCATCCGCTCACCAGTAGTGCACTGCCCCCTCCCCCCCCAAAAAAAAAAAATGAATGGGGCCCATAGTACCATTTTATTGTTGAATTATGAACTTCGAGCACAGTATTGAAACTGCGATGTAAAAACTCTTTCGTCGGTAAGAGTGATGATTTCCATTGCTATCACACATCAATAGATGCAACCACTAGATATACAGGCTTACGTTTTAGCGTGAGAAAAGTTGAGTCGATTCACCAGCAACTGCTCAGAAACAGATTTTGACATCTAATGCTTCTTACATCTTCTCATGTAATGTATGATTGAAATAAGTGTTAGTCAAAAGATCTAGAAGTGACCGCCATTTAAAGCGAATAATTATATAGTTACCAAAATTTAGTTTTACTATGATAGATCATGAAAAATTCTTTACATTGACACTGTAATTTCGTATCAACATTTCTTGCTACTCTACTGGATCTACACATATCTTTAAAATGTTTAGTTTCTCTTTTGATTAAAATGTAAAATTCCATTATAGTGACTCCATTGCTACAAGGAGTAATATATTGTTGTATACATGTACCATACAATAATACTCTATCAAGTATAGCCCATAATTATTTAAAAAACGCCAAAAACGTCTCTGACTTTTACCCACTACTCAATACAATTTTATAAAACAATGTTCATGATGATATCGGGCACATCCGTTTTTATAACTCTTTCAATATTTGAAGGTCGTCATTCATGACTTTCTTCTGTCAAGGACGACTTCCTCTAGTCAAATAAGGAAGGAGTCGAGTACACCCATGTGAAATTGATCGTTATTTTTCACCAGTATTCATGGGAACCTCTGAGACTTCCATCACTTATACAGCCAAAGGTTATCCATTCTCACACTTCTCATAATTCTCTCCCTGGTCGATGTCATTCACGTAATGATAGATCAGAACGATGACGGGTAGGAAGAAAGAGAGCTATAACGAGTCCCTGGTCGTCGATTTGATGATCGTCTGAATTCTTGGAAAACTATAAATAAAGAAGATTATTTCGTCATGACCCTCACCATTCCCCCAGTCGGTAGATGAACTTTATGAGATTTGTGTTTGTATCAAATTTTGTTCTCGTTGGAAAATAACCGGAAATAGATTGTCGGCATATAAGAAAAGGTGGCATTTATCGACCTTTTCCAAAAAAGCTATTTAAACTAGCTATGAATGACTAAGAATATTGTTATCAAAACAAGTTTAAGAATAAGCATTTATTGTCTATTGGGAACACTTTGTTTTTTCTTCGGTATTAAAGTAATAATGATTTTGCAAATTTAAGTAATCGCTGAAAATGTCAAATCAATTATTTATTGAAACGGTTCCACAGCAGTAAAGAATATTAGCAATTGAGTGAATTGGTAAATTGGTACGTTGGTAAGTGATTCTGCGAAAATCTGATAAGATATTGGCAGATGAGAATATGATGGCCGAGATAGTTAAAGTGACGGAATGGGGTTAACTACTCTAGGAAGAGTATGTTTGACCTATTTGTATATCCATAATAGCAAAAGTTTCTCTTTCATATAATAATAATGTCATTTAATTATTTTGATACCCATTTCAAACAGAGTCACACAATAACTCATCCGAGAGGAATGAGTACGGATTATTTTGTTTAATAAGTAACAAAAAAAATTAAAACAATAATCAAAAACTAAAAAAAAAAAAAATGAAACCACTGCCCCTAGGTATCTAAATTTCCGAATAGTAACACGAAAATGTAAGTATCCAAGGCCTTTAAACAAAGGAAATTGCCCACTTTTTCTTATATGAATTATGATACTCCAAATGACATTTACCAAGAAAGTGTCTTTAAACACCATTTGACATTCTTCCGAAGCATCTTCCTAACGCATTTCATGCTCATATACCGATAGCTAATAATCATCATCTTAATTCTCTTTCCAGATCATGTCAGACAAAATGCGTCATAATTGTGCTTTTCTTCTGATGGATATACCACGTGGAAGCAATAAGGGTCTTTGTCTTTAAGCTAAAGTAATGATATGTTCTGAACTGGTTATGTGATTATGCCGCGACAGGGTGATCCAGAAAAAAACACCAATCTAAACAGAAAAATTTGGAACTAATCGACTAAAAATATGCCTACTCTGGCAGAAACATGTGAGGCACTTTAATAAACGTTCAATGTTTATACAGTAAAAAAAAAGGGTGCTTTAAAGTATAATATACATTTTTGATTCTTTACCCAGTTTAGAGTTTTTTATTGGGTTCGATAAACTTCCATGTACGTCTAATCTTAGAAATAGGACAACCTCAAGACTAAAAGTGAGTCAATCTAAATTATTTAAGTAATAATACAGTTCAAATCATTAAGTGAGCTCTTGTCTCTCGTCAACGAGATAGGCGCATTATTTTTTTTTCTAGGCCATCTTGTAGTGTATCTGACATTTGAGTGACATGATTATAACCAGTTTTTTGAGAGGCCTAGCTTTTGTAGTTATAATTGCTCCTCGACGTGTTTTGTATTTATTTCCTAGGATGGATGGTAAGATTCGGAGATGCATTCGATGTGGAAGTGAAAGTAAAAATGAAAGGAAATTACAAACGTTTAACATAAAATCTACATGTACATGCATGGATATATGATATGATCATGAATGTATGAACAATAAGAATACCCAAATGAAACAATGTGGCGGAAGAAGAATAACATCACGCTTCAGACGTACATGTACCTTTCGATACTTTCAATTAGCTTTTAGTTTTGTTTTGTAATAACTTACATGTAAGTTATGTAAATAAACATCTAAACAAATTATTGTTATAAATTGTACTACTTTACTCCAGCTCCATACCCCCTTGTTACGTCTAAATTGTGAATGTACTTCATGAAACGCGACATTTAAATAATAAATTATTATGTACATTAATCTTATAACTTTTCTTCTTCTTTGTTTCTCTTACTTCTTTCTTTCTTTTCCTTCTTCATCATTGTCATCATCGTCGTCATCATCTTCTTCTTTTTCTTCTTCTTCTTTCTTTTCCTTTCCTTCTTCTTTATTTGTTGTTTGTTCCTTTTGTTGTGTCAGTCACATGAAGCTTGTCCTGGTTCCATGTATTTCAAATTCACCTGTTCTATTTCAATTAGTTGTTACTTATATAGGTCTGCTGAAATATAATAAGCCCTACTCACAGTACGTAAATTTAAACAATCGTATGGAATGCAATTAAACAAAATAGTAACGAAGCAATCTGCAGCTCTCATGGTGAGACTATTAACAAATGTTCAACATTCTAACGTTGCTTAGAATGAAAACCAATCAATCGCTCGATAAATCCCCGATAAACATAGACGAACAGTTACATTCCTTTAATTGTGTCTAATACTGTAAAGCTCTATTCCCAAAATACTATGATTGACCGGAAAAGATTAAAGCCACTGTTGACACGTTAATACCATCCCATCAAATTATCTTGGTCCAATAGAAGTCGGCCATGTGTAGAGAATTGGAACGATTAATATAACGAGATGAAAGGTTAAAGAGTGCGGCGATTCTTTAGTGAGGTCAGACAATCGTAATAATGGTAGCAAATATCTTATTCACAGTTGATTTATATTCAGTTCAATTATCTGCCAGTTTAATTATCAGTCATAAAAAAGAGGCTTTGTTTCACCGCTTAACATAGAAGCAGGCTAAGTTTTGTTTCTTTCAATTCTTAGATTAATTATGACTTTCTTCGGTTTGCTACTGCAAATATTCACCAAGAATATTTAAAACAGACAGAACTTGATAGAAATGTACGTGGAGTAGAGTACTAATGATAATAGCGGTGATAATGAGATTAGATGTTTTTAATAGCGTAGATATCCACCACGCAAGGTGCTCAAGGCGCGCCAATATCACCACAGCTCTGCTAGTCTATCGATACCGGTACACATTTAACACCTGGGTGGAGAGTGGCAAATATAGACTAATGTCTTGCCGAAGGACATCAGTGCTACAGTCCGAAGTCTTATCCACTAGACCAAAACACACAAATACGAGTACAAATATTATTGCAATTTTGCTCATTTATCCCCTTCCCCTTTCAAATAATGTTAATGTTAATTTACAATATTTGGATTTGCATTTACACGTAGATGCATGGAGTAAAACAGCGAAGACTAAATTATTATTTAAAATCACATGAAAAGCCAATTACATTTTGCTGTAACAGGAGAGGAACAACTTATAACCCTTCCTTTACGGGTTCCCCACAATATTTTTCTGTTTACAGATACAGTCCTTCTATTTTGCATATAAATTGTAGAGTGAAAAGGTCATTTCCTTGTCTTACGTCAGATTTGGGCAATTACGGCCCACTTGCATCTCACTTCCTACACAAGGCGACAATTTCTGCAGATAAATGTCTTGTGGAGATTCATTGGGTGTGGGGTTTAACTCTTTATTCCAAGCGCCATTCTTCATCAGTGCCTATAGGCGGATAGTCTAATCTGTTTTCTTTTAGACTTAGTGGCGTAGACACTGGGGTACATGGGCACTCGCCCCCACCTAATGGTGGAAAAGTAAATAGAAAGAGAGACAGAGAGACAGACAGAAAGACAGACAGACAGATGGAGTGACAGAGAGAGAGAGAGAGAGAGTAAGAGAGAGAGAGAGAGGGGGGAGGGGTAGAGAAAAAAAATGAAACTGGAAGGCAACGTAAAAGGGAGATGATAACATCCTTTCTTCACGGTTCCTTCCCTTGCGGATTACCTTGGTATTTTACACCCCATACGACTGCCCCCCCCCCCCCCCCCCCCAAAGCAGTGCCTCCCTAATGGCAGAACCTTGTCTACTCCACTGTTCATACTCACAGTTAGATACATCTTCACCAATTATTTGTACGGGTAGGACTCCTCACATGTTTCATCAAGTTGAGATTACTTTCTGATTTGTTTATATTGAAGAAAGCAGAGCACGAATGCATTGTAACATTCTATATCGAATCCATGTACACTCTATCGTACATTATCAAGCTTACACGCCTGACATAAACTGTATCTTCTCTTCACCGTCGAAATTATAACTACTTACCGTTACATAATATATTTCATGTCTATATCCTTTCTGCATTTGAGCTTTGAATGGTTTGTTTTGGTATATCTTTACTTCTTGTGATATTCACTTTACTGTATAATTCATTGTGAAGAGATATAGCTTTCTATATACTGTATGTTTATTATTGCCGATATCACTAAAGATGTATTCGTCGTTAAATCACCATGATCACTTCAAAGATTATGTGCATGATTACTTCCTTTCATTTTAAATATTTGTTTGCGCTCGAAACCTATATGACTGGCATGAGCGCTCAGCACCTCGTTTACCTTCTGGAACTTGTGATTATCCTACATTTTCTCCGACGACAATTATTGCTCCAGGATTTCTACTTGTCAGAAGTGTATGTTTAGAGTAAGGTTAATGTTATAGTTAGTAGTGAATGTTGTGTTGGGTCTGGAGTTGAAGTTGACCACTTGCATGGAGAATTAATATAGGAATTATTCCGAGCAATTGTCGCAAGAACATGTTTCGTACAACCATCTTAGAAAAATCTGTCTTTCCTTTGTCCTAATCATCGCCATTGCTTCAGTGTTAGCAAGTGAATAATAATCTAAGTCAATATTACCTTGAATGCTCACCGCAAGTCAATTAATTCATTCAACGAGGAGGCAATAAACGCTTTTAATTAAATGGTTCCATTACCAGATTAAGGCGTCCTTGATTACGTTATTTGTTTTATTTTGCTTTCAGGCTTTTTAACGCTAACGTTTACACAATCCGATCTCGTCGATTATGCAAATATACTTTCATGATTTACTCAGAGTTTCCACCGTATTCGCACTTTCCCGTTTTTTAGAAGATCGGCGTCACATACTCAGATTAGGCTCGGGGTGCATCGCGGGTCCACAAAGAAGCAAATGCGTTCTTGACTTGATCATGGGGATGAGATGGCCTATTAGCTGTTGAGGTCGGAGAAGTTACTGAGAAAAGATTCGTGTCATTAACCATGAACTATCGATGAAAGCTTCTAGATAATCTGCCATTTACCTATTTCGTCAAGAATCAATTTAAACCATCCACCTACATCTTTCATTTCTCGACATGTTTGATATTTTTAGAGTGCCCTCAGAGGAAAAGCTTGCTTAACCCAATCTTTATGAACATCTGGAGACATGGGGTCATAAGCATTTCTTGGAATCCATTCTCATTGGTTACATGAGCGATGAACTATCTCTTTCCATTAGAAGGTCTTATAAACAAGATGATGTTTTTTCCAATCTTCTCCATAATGTTTTTTCTAGTAGTACTACTTGGAAGCAGAAGTGATTATGGTTTCCTCGCACTGAATTCGTAAACATTTTACAAGAGATTATGTTCTGACTAACAGGATAAACGAGTGGGAGGATTATGAATGTCAGGAAAGAGAGATAGTGATGGTGATGATGAGAAAGACAGAGAGAGAGAAGAAGAGAGAGAAAGAGAGGAGTAATGGAGAGAGGAAACGGAAAAGAGAGAGAGAGCGAGAGAGAAGGTGTGGGGCGGAAGGAGGAGAGATGTATATTTATTACATTCTCTAAACAAGATTTTCATGAATATAAAGATGACACGTACGCTCGTGAAAATGTTAAAAGGGTGAGAATATTGGGGTGTAAGATAATTGCAACTTGTGGTATATGTCATATTTATGGTGATAATAAAAGCAAATTTTATTACTTATTTGCAGTCAAATGAATTTTCCCGTTTTCTAAACAGATCGCAAATTGCACATTGAAATAATATATGCTGCGATACTGGGTATTTGCAAATATCCTATACATCCTATAAGATGACTGTCGTTGTAGAAAATGTTACACTGCTTTCGGGTGATAATGATATCCTTTTTACTAGAAATCAGATGTCTTATTGTGAAGACTGATGAATTAACCAAGGGGATTTAAGACAAATGGCTGCTCTTTGGAAAAAATATTTCTATGCTCTCAGATACAAAAGTGGTATCTTGTTCTGGCATGTTTGTATGTTCTATTTAACTTCTGTTTCTGTGTTAATTATACGGATTTTTTTCTATGATCTTTTTCTTTTCATAAGTGTGCCTTGAGTGTTTGATTTCAAGTGGATGCGGTGCCTTTCAAATCTCATGTTATAATTATTAGTATTATCATTTCGGACAAGAACATCGAGAGCCAGCTAAATTGTTTCCAACAAATAATTGGGACTGACTTCCTCTTTGCCTCCATCAGCACTTAGCATGAAGACACGACTGCTTCCTGTCATTCTACATCCAATTTAGTTAGATCGCATTAGCAGCTTTCATTACTTCATCGACTGACAAAATCCCAAGATAATTGGACGACTTCATGACAGCATATCGACAACGGGGTATTGATCTTAGAGATGTCACACATACGAACACACAAAAAAACCTCTCATAAACATCTGTCTTGTTTATGCTTATTGCGCCAAATGTTCCACTTGAGTGATACCTTCTTACAGTTGGAAGAAGCATGACGTTATGATTGGTTAAATAGGGTGTCAGTTGGTCACCTGATTGGTGAAATAGTGATGTGAAAATGTCACCTGATTGGTGAAATATGGGTGTATTTAGGTCACGTGAATATTGAAATAGGGGGTGTCTGTAGGTCAGGTGACTGGTGAAATAAGGGTGTCTGTAGGTCAGGTGACTGGTGAAATAGGGGTGTCTGTATGTCAGGTGACTTGTGAAATAGTGGTGTGAAAATGTCACGTGACTGGTGAAAAAGGGTGTCTGTATCACCTGATTAGTGATATTGGGTATCTGTAGGTCAGGTGACTGGTGAGAGACGGGTGTCTGTAGGTCACGTGACTGGTGAATAGGGTATCTATAAGTCACCTGATTGTTAAAAAGGGTGTGTGTAGGTCACCGGATTAGTGAAATAGGGTGACCATTGATGCCTATCTTTGTAAATAGGGCAAGGTGAGATCCCGATTCACCCAAGAAAGTCTCTTTAGCGACCTCTGACGTTGCAGTTATGAATAATCGTGCATCACTTTATGCTTTCATTCCTTTTGTTTTTAAATCTCGTTCGCTAATAATTATCTTGCCCATTAAACATGAACATAAACAATCGAATGCCATACTGTCCTGTACCATTTTTTTCACTCGAATTCCATCAGAAAACCGTTTGTCTTCTCTCCGCATGATGTAGTAAAATATTTTGTCTAAACGTCATTTTTCATTTGTCAGTTTGTCTTTGGTTTATGAAATTTTCCGTCAAATTGCCAGTCTGAGCATCCATAATGGTTTCACGCGGACTAGGTCTATAAGCCTCGTGTTCTGATATCAATACCCTTTAATAAACTAGGCAACGAACACTTGTGTGTGCTTTGTGATTATTATAACAAAATGTATTCAGTAGACGAAATGATTAGTAGCACAATCGCCTATTAGACTAGATGATCACTTTAACAACGAATGAATGAACTAACCATAGAAGTACTGGGAATGAACAAACTGAATTATATTAGGCGGTTATAACTCTACCAATCAGATGAACTGCTTCAAGTAAAGACTATTGGACAAACACTGGTTAGGTTCATCGGCATAACAATTATTAATTTACTAGGATTATTCGTCATCCTCGTTATCATCGACGTCGTCGTCGTCATCTACATCTTCACCCTGGACACCATTACCATCTTGGTTATCATTGGAATCAGTGCTGCATTTTCATCCACCTAAAATAAATTGTTCTTAATGGAAAGTATGCTCAAATTCAAGATTAGTTACTTTCGAAAGAAGAATTTGAGTCATATAAACGGACAACGCATCTTCCACAACTAACGAAACCCATATTTCCTATTTCAATCGTCTCTATTTTCCATGAATAAAAATCTAGAATACATTATGATGCCTTAAATTAGAGTTGTCAGTTCAATTTGCAGAAACTCGGACAAACTAAATGCGAACAAAATCCTTCTTATCGTGACCTATTATTCGAGTAAGTCATTCCACTTTGAACTCAGATTTGCCTTAACTTGAATACAGATTTTTCTTTAAAATCATCGGTTTCCGAAAAGTCTCAATAGATAAATTTTGATATTGTAATAAATGTTATGGAATGTATGGTTATGGTGAACACTTTAGGAGAAGAACGACAGGGAACAGGATTGAAGGAGTTAGCTATGACAAGCTTTTCGGTTTGTTTTGCAATAGTTAAATAATTTCATACACAGTTAAATCGTTTTCACAATGACCAATAGGATATAGGTGTTTCAAAATTTAATTAAATTTGTTTTAATGCATGAATATATCAGTGTCTGAAAACAAGACCATGTAGCATAATATATATATTTGTGTACATTCATGAATTGAACCGGTGAGAACGTAATATTGTAGTTTCTAACAAATGGGCCTACAACCAAATATCTTCAAAGTGTCACTCATAGGATTTCCCTTTTCCATCCTATTCTAAAGAACAAACCTTTCCAATTTCTTTGCCATTCTTGCAGTATGACTTCATTATTTGAAGTTACATCAATATTCTTTCTTTCAAATCAAGAATTTACCCTTTATCATGCTTGTAGTTCAAGATCACAAATGACTGCCCAAAATAGAATTCCCACAGTCGATATTCAGTGGGAATGTGGAATGCTTCGATTGATAAAACGTGCCATTAACCTACCTTTCTATAACCCTACAGATAGAATACAAAGCCATAAGTTGAAGAAGTAAATAAGAGAACACTTGGGCTACGGAGTGTAAACACGCGGCATGTCTATATGACCTTCTTCCCCCTTTCTCTTTATTGGCACTCTCTCTTTTCTCTTAAAATAAAACAATATATCGTCGGGAGAATGTTTCCTCGTGATTAAAAGGGTGTTTGCCCTGAGGCCATGTTCGACTAGTCGCCATTTTCATCTTCCTCCCATCTCCCTGGTTCTACCTTCTTTATGACATTTTCAATTCTGTCGAAGGTCCTACGTGACTTGTCTGTTTATTACAGCTTCGTAGACTCAAAAATATATAAGATGTGTATTCACGGAAGTATCTTCTTTGTACTTAAGTATTTTCATTGGAACTGTAGCATTCTTCAACACAGTACTTGGAACGCCCCCAATTTCCAAAGTGTCTGATATTAAAAGTGATTTTCATCATATTTCTACTAAACATGATCATGGGCCGTTTAGTTGGAATTCACAACCACACTTTGCAATGAATTTAAATTTCTTAAAATGTCAAACATCTTGATTTCAGGAAAATAATATCGACTTGAAAAATTATTAGTAAATTTTTGCAAAAGTCCTATTTTCAGTTAAATTTGTTTTAGCCGGGCATTTTTTCATATTGTATTGTTTGCTTGTTCAGTTTTATTTTGCTGTCCATTGGTTTGTATACTTATATTCTTTGCCATTTCTATATATTTCTTTTTATCTTCACTTTTGAAGAAGAAAGTGTGTATTTTATTTATTTGTATTCTATACGTCATTTGAACTTTAAAACATATGTATATTAATAGGGGAAAAGGCTTTACCTAGCATCAGACATGATGAATTATGATATTGGTAGAAACAATTCATTTTCGAATTGGGTTGATAATTTTAGCGGTTTACGGTTAATGTTTTTTAGGTAAATAGCAAATACATAAATATTACACTTCACTGTGTAGCTTTCCGTGTCTACTGTGTATTTCCGATACAAATATGAAGAAACGTTATGTTTTGTATAATTATAAAGCATATTCGATACCACAACTGCTTTTCAATTACCGTGCTGTAAGACAGACATTATATCAAAGGGGATGTTTTGATGGGTTTTATAGTATCAAGGAAAAAATAAATTAAACCGCAAACAGACACGTAAAGTAGCGAAAGCTGCCTCAAAAGCCGCTTCATTAAGGCTACTATCAATATTTCAATTATTATTTGCAAATATTTACTCTGAGCCCGAGGCTCTCTTAAGTCTGAAGTCCTTGCATCCTTTTCATTTGAGCAGTTAGCATTTCGACCCAATTTAGGTCAAATTGTTCTCTGTTCAAATCGCAATCACTGTCATTCTAAATTAATGTTTATATTATGTTGCCTACCGCTGTCGATTGTACACTCTTGTGTGTAAACAGAGTATCAAGAACTTCGTAAACGTTGGTATGCTCTAGCTATTATATCTTTCATGGTAAGAAACAGCTACGAAGATTCAGAATTACATTGCAACTAACTGAAAGAAAATGATATTGCTATGGCTTAAAGAAAAGAGGTGAATCTAGTATTTAAAACATCCAGTTATCAATAAAGTCATTTTCATACACGAAAAATGCATCATGTACATGGTGTACCTTATTATAAAGGTTGAACGAAACAGACAAGTTCACACATTTGTTAAAATGATATGTACATAAAGGCAAATTTAAGAGAAAATATATATATATTTTTTTTTTAAGGTGGACATTGGTGAATATGCTTACCACAGATTACTAGTCATTTTTCTGGGAGCCTTGAGATCAGATACAAAGTTTTCAAAAGAATTGTTAACGTCAGTATAATGATGATACTTACATTACTTCATTTTACAAAGAGGGAGTTGAGAAGAATGGCTTGATATATGGCATTCGTAGTTACGATAAAATGGCGGATCAAAGATCCTCAGTGGGGGGGGGGGGGGGGGTGAGGGGAAGGGGCATAAATATTTTTTAAAAATGAAAAAAACATTTTACCCTATTTCTTCTCATGTCCAGTGCCCCTGACCGGGGGGGGGGGGGTGGGATGTTCTGTTTTTTTAATTTAATGTATACATGTATGTGTACATAAAGATTATCATACTTCATTCTGCCCCTTCCCGAACCCCGGGTCGTCCCTGGATGGTTGTGGATCTGGATTGCGTGCGTTCATCCTTATTTATTTAATGATATAAAAGGGTGCCCTTTGGAAAGCATGTTAGGTATCGTCTTCCTCTCATTATACATCAACGCAGTGCACCGAGGCCCGCTATAACGACACCAGGAAATATAGGGTACATGAGAATGACTTTACACGTTGACGGTGAAAAGGTAGAGGATTTGGGATTAATAATTTGACAATTTGAGCTCAGATTTCACAAGCATAGTCTGGGGAGGATTTACTAACCGGTGTGCAAAGTGCATGGAATATGTCATTAGGTCTCCCGAGACTCTCGCCGATTCTCCCTTCCTTCAGTCACCCGACAACATGAATAGCATTGAGTCAGGATTTGGTAAAATGACACGGGAAGGAATTTCGAGGGTTACAAAAAAGAGCTCAGATATTGGTTTGGTTTGCATCGAGATGAGAAGAACCGGAGAATAGAAAAGGTTTGAAATTGGATAGGATGCTGGGAATGGTGTCTAAGGTAGTTGTCGGGTTTAAGAGGAAGCTAACGGGAGAAAAGATTGGAACATGTCCCAGGTATATTAAAAGTGAAAACTACGTATATTATAGGAGAGATAAGACAACATCAAGAATAACGGGATACATGAAATAAAAGTGATAGGGGATAAGAATCAGAGAAAGAGAGAGAGACAGATAGAGATAGAGAAACAGAGAGAGAAATGTGAGAGAGTGGAGAGAAAGAAAGAGAGGGAATGAGAGAAAGGGAGAGGGATATGAGGAAAGGGAAAGATATTTGTAATTATCAAAGAGGAAGGATGGAAAAGGTGAAAGAGGACAGAGCCGTAGGGAGGGAGTCTCTGCAAGAGAATTTGTTTAATTCAGCTGTTATTTTTAGAAGGTGCAAGGTTGAAAAATGAATAATGAAAACAAATTAGAAGCGTTCAAAAAAGACGTAGTAAGGCTTAGATAATTCATTGTTCTAGATCTATATTGATATAATATATTGATATAATATATTGATATATCAGATCTTTATGTTTGACACTTGGCTTTTCTTTATACTGCAACTGTCTCTTGGGTTATTTCTGAGTGTACCCTGACGGATCCTCAAATAAATCTAAACGCTTTAAAACATATCCGAATCTTCGTCGTAATCAGTAATTCTACTAGTGTGCTTCTATACATTTGGAATTGTCTGGTTCTGTTTCCACCCTCCCTTCGCCGCCTCCATCGGGCCCCTTTCGACCAGCGCAGCTATCACAGCAGCATTTCGAGTTGCCTCGTAAGTGCAGGTTTATACGGAACAGATCCCCGCGGACAACCAAGTCTTGATCCAACAAAGATTTTACGTCGCAAGTTCTGAGCAAACAGGCGCCGCAAGATCTAGGTTTTTCATCACGGAATCTTTTGAACCACCCAATCCCGTTGTATTTGCTCACATTTTACAGTAACTGCTGAAGGATATGCTGTTAAACTCAAATGTCAACATGGTCTGTGTGTCTCCCTATACGATGTGATATTATACTCGATGAATAATACCTTATGGTGAGAAAGTGTTGGGTAATAATGCAGCGACACTGATAATAAAAGGACGGCGAGGGCGTTTTATTTCTGGCACAAGACGAGCGTTCTCATTTCCGTTTCCCACACAACTACTCCAGACAGTAAACTCGAAATTGTATCTCACAAACAAAACGAAATAGAGATTGATTTCAGTTTGTGAAATCTATTTGCATTCTATATTACTAAGAATGCCTCCCTTTGCACATTATAATTATGTTATATGAGAAGCCTTTGTGACGACCCCACCCCTCTTTGTTTTCATCGAAATCACTATGTCTGATAGTTTGATTATTATATTACGAGAAATATAATTTTTTTCTTTGACTGAAAGATTATGTTCCCTTGTGGTTTTGTGTTTATTCGTTAATTATTTTTTTCTTTAAATTAGTATCTCTATCTATCTATGTATTCTTGCTTCACACTCTAATCAACACTTCGCATTTTACAAACAGAGAGATGAGAGAAAGAGAGAGAGAGAGAGAGACGGGAAGGGAGAGAGATAGTGAGGAAGTGGGGTTTTGAGGGAGAGAGGGCGAGAGAGAGAGTGGGCGAGAGAGAGGGGGAGAGAAGCGGAAAGAGATTAAATAATACATTCGAGTTAGAGAGAGAGCGATAAAGAGAGAGCGAGAGAGAGAGAGTGAGAGAGAGAGAGAGAGAGAGCGAGAGAGCGAGAGAGAGAGAGTGAGAGAGAGAGAGAGCGAGAGAGAGAGAGAGAGAGAGAGAGAGAGAAGTAAGAGTAAGAGGGGGAGGAGTGAGGGAGAGCTAGTTATCACCAGCGTGTCCAGTGGCACGGGGGGGGGGGGGGTTAAGGGTAATGCCAGCGTTTCAAGCCTGTCGCAGCTAACATCAAATCAAACGTATTGACGTTCTTTCTTTCGACTGTGTTCACAAAATATTGTGCAAACCCGCAATAGCAATATGCATCGGTATCCATGGTAACAATTGAACAATGGTACCTTGGTTTAATAACAAATTTTCTTAGAACGTATTTGAGGATTCCGTCATATTACAGTGTCAAGTAATTGAAAGCTCTTTGACATACAAAAACAAATCATGGAGTTTAATATTATATATCACCAAATTTTGAGGCAAAATTTGTCTGAAAAGGGGAAACAAAATTATGTTTAAAGGGTCTTTAATTTCGCTGAAAACCCAGGAGCTTCCGGGGCTCTGCACCCCTGGACCCTGTACCGTTAGACGATGCGCTCGTTGCGCTTTACTGGGACACAAACATTATGTTTCAGCCCCCTTCATCACAATATATCCTGCACATGGCAATGGAATCACAATCGCATTTTACAATATTCCCTTTTCATGATTCGACGGGAAATTCTTGTAAACGATTTAATTTTATCAATTTCACTGTATAGGTTAATATAGGTTAGTGTATTGCGTCAGTCTACGTCCACCGCCTACACAACCATGTTGAATCACCCAGCATGAAATTAATAATTGATCACAATACTAAGGAGGTGTCATTATCAAACTTAGTCATGGTGGTAAGACGCTCTTATTCGGTTATCATCCCACAAAGGAAGATGCTACGAAAATAAATTTTGGCGGTTGTGATTATGGCAGCTTTTCAATAAGCCTATTCATACTACTTATTTAATACCAAGTTTACTTCCCCATGGTGATGGCTAAATGCGCTTGTCGTTATATTTACAGAAATATAAACTCTTTCCTTCGAATCCTGGCTGAGAGCGGCAGTGTAAAGGGGGCTGTTTCGCGAACAGATCGAGCCTCTTCGGCGTGACTCAAGCGGTAATCTAGTCACGCCTCTCCCAGTGTCCCTGGGGGCGAAGGCAATAGCGGGGCGTCCGACCCAATGCCATGCAAGCAGTTAGATCATGACTGAGATGAGATAAATGGCAGGTCAGATAGATCATGAGCAAAGATGAAAGAAGACGTACCACCAAGTCCCTAGTGAGGGCGTTTATCTATTACCCACATTCATGTATCCCTGGAGAGCTCAACTCTCCTCATTAGCATCAGTGGAGTAGCTAAAGGGTAGGATCTGAGGGGTCGCGCGCCCCATCCCAACCCCAATCGAAAAAGAAAAGAAACAAAATACTAACAACAACGAGAGACAGTGACAGAAAGGAACAGGGGAAAGCACAACGCAAAATAAGAGGATGCGACACCCCTTCCATATCACCCCCCCCCCCCTCTATTTAGCCTTAGTGTTCTCTCTCATTTTATCCACCTACTAATAAGTTCGCCACCCCCCCCCCCTTACTGTCAATATCTGAATATGATACCGTAATATCCAAGCGTCGTTTGTGAATTCTGGGCCCCGTCTTGTAAAGAGTTGATATTAATCGCAACTTATTTGTCGATACAGTATTATAACCCTAACCAGAGAAATCATTTCAATAGAAGAAGAAAAGATGAAGAAAATACATAACATTTTATATAAATTAGCAATTTTTATTGAATGAGGATAATATTTGTCTGTCTAAAAGAATATTGTGGAAATACAATAGAAATAATCATACTATTAGAACCACAGTGTCCTATAATCTACACAAGTTACATTCGCTAGTATAAGCTACTTTCCTTCAACAAAATCAAAAGATTTGAAGAGATGCTTTTACTAATCACAACCAATAAGTAAAGTTTTTGTCATCATCTTTGGACTAACCTATTACCTATCATTTCAATAACTGTACATGATGACTTACGTGTGTGGCCCGAGTAATATGATCACATGGATATTTTGACCATCATTTCTCAATAAAATACACCTCTGTTAAACATGTATGTGCATCATAATGATGAATATACTGATTATCAATATCTACTTATTTTGTTATGTTTCAGAACAGAAGTACTACCGGCGAAAGGATACAAATGAAATCAAATAGTCTTTTTACAGATGCATTATAAATAAATTTGTTTTACTTTTTAATCGGTTCAACGAATCACTTGTCTTTTGTGTTTGACTTTTAATGTCGCACACTTTATACTGAGCCTGTCAGTTTGACACAAATTTATTTTCAAGAAATTATAAATTGCTGTACATATGTATGTTTCCATGATTTCAATAAGCCTTTGTAAAGGAAGAAGGAAAAAAAATGCACATTTTTTTTTGTTAATCACTCTAAAACTATTACAAGCCCTATGTCCACAAACGGCTATACCAATATGTTGCAAAATAGAAAATAAGTATATATAAAATTGTTACAGGTCAATCGAAACACAAGACGAAAAATATCAAAATGAAGAAAACACAAATCGAAAGAAGTTGATCATTACTCATTAAGCATCACACAATGGCGTGTCAGCATTTGATATACGCACAGGAAAAACAAATATTACAACTTGTAATGGGTTTATAAGGTGTAGCCCAAATACATAACGATGCCGACGTCACAGAAACGCTCAAATGCTAACGCTTTAATTACTTTATGTTAACAAGATATAAGACAGATAACGCATGACATTCATGAATATATTTTGATAATGAATCCTTGATTTGCAACTATTGAAACGATTTTACAATGTGGCATCAGTGATATTTCATGCTATTGCCAATTTAACTTTATTATTGCTTACGGTGCCATGTTTTGATAACTTTTTTACGCTAATCATGTATATTAGTGATTTGAACACGAATTTCATGTAGATGTTCTTAAATATGAACAGTGCAGAATGTATGTGTTCTTTCAGGGCATGATGAAATGGCGATTATAATCAATTTTCTTTTTAAACACAAATGTCCATATCTTACATGTACTTCATATACAGAGTACTTTTCATATTTTGTCTTTGTCAGTTATAAAAGAAAAGTAGGAGTATGGGAGTTTTTTATTTATAATCATGATTACTAGAATAAGTAAAACTTCAAATGAAGTAATGTTTATATATCCATTAATCTTTTTATAAATCAACAGATTCATAAACGGATAAAATTCAATAAAAATCTGGCGAACAAATGATGATAAATATTTTGACCACAAAAGACCAAGAGTGTTCTTATAACAACAAATTTCAACAAGGTGTATTAAGTTATCATTATTGTGTAAGTTTACAATGAATTGATATTAATAGAGTTTAAAAGTACATGTATTAATATAAATTATTCATACACGCATTTCATATTAGCAAAACCATGCCCAACTCATATCAATCACTAATTCGAGTAACATGTTATCAACGATTATTCCCATGAAGTATCAAGATTATTTATAAAGGGATACACATTAGCACAGTCAGTATCATTCTTCATCATGTTATACTTAATATAGCAAATAGGAATTGCTTATGATCATGATTGCGATTAAACGAAAAAACAGATTTTTTAAAAAGGTGCAGAAATTGGTCATCATTTATTTATAGGTTGGTCTAAGCTTTTGTTGATTACACATATCTCAAAATGTGACGTGGTAATGGGAATTGCCATATAACCGCTGTGCTGTCGAATAACAGCTCTCTCATTTCTTTTTTGTATTCAAGTCCTTTCTCCCTAGATTTACATTTCAACATATATGTAGTACGTATGTATGTGAATAGATGTGAAGTAAACATTAACGCCTCTACGACACGTCACAGTATACAGGAAGTGCAAGGACTGTGCGCTCGTAAACTAGTTAGTGAACACATATTATTATTGATATCACACGAATAAATTACATCCTAAAAATGGAACTATAAAATAGTATGAAAGCACATGAGACTTGCATCAGCCCACATAAACGGACAGAATTAGAACACCTGTATAATAGATAATAAAGCTTTCTGATCACCCTGTTGCAAACACTTCGCGATATCTATCTTTTAAATATGAATAGATATTACCTGTCAAGTACTTAACTATTAGAAACATAGCAGTTTGTGTGTCCTGAACTATATAGGGTCAGAGACCGAGACGAAGAGGAAAACTTTGAGTTCATAAATAGCAACATGACACATGATTCTAGGTCTTATATATTTGTTTTTGTTTTGTGCTTGTTTTTGTCGTAGTGTGGGATATACCACGAAAGGAGATGTGGAAATTACTCTATACAACACATACAGTACTTCTAAGTCGATATCAATGTCTTTTAAAATCAAGCTGTTCAACCACATAAACAGGTCATAAACCTGCGAAATTTGGTTAATGAAAGCAAACTTACATTTGCGGCCTAAAGTTAAATGATGAAAATGATTTATAATTTAACAATCCTACATGTACGTGATGTTTCTGTTTTTAATTACCCTCTAAAGTTTGGTACTCGTATGTTGCGTAATTTACGAATGTGTAAATGTATATGAACCGCGAGCAAACGAGTAAAAACACCGATACCCGTTACAAGGAAAGTATGAAGGAGGTAAATAGTGTCCAACAAATAGCTGACAAACACACAATAATAAATACCGATATGTACAAGATTAATACATAGAATATCCCGGCAAATCAAAAATATGAAACAAAATAAGAATCACATTGAATGTTTGACCCTGAATGAAGAACGTTTTGTTGTCTGTCCAAAGTTACACTAAAACTCAAACATCAAGATTTCAACATCGCGACTTTTGAACCATAGATAAACGTCCCTGTCATCATTATTAGTGTAGTCTCGTCAGTAGAGCTGATTAATGATTACGTAACATCACCAGGATGCTTCTCGAGTTAAACTTTTGCATAGCATGGCCACTACTATGATGTCATAATGGAAGAACTATAACGAAGGACTGTCTGTCCATAATAAATATTCACGAAACCCACACTTTCCATACCATATACAGATTCTATGTAATACATAATCATTTCATTTATGATATAGGTGAGTTTGGCATTGCTTTATGATTACCATAATAATGGTGAATATACAAGGTTCCTTGAGCGTTATGGTAAAGTGGGCTGTGACTTCATCAAAATATCAGTTAACATTTAAATATGTTTTTCTCAACCTTCCCACATTGACTGGAAGTATATATAAATGTAAAATATAATTTCTCTTCTTCAGCAAGGTCTTCATAGCACAGAGAGCTGTCTTCCACGGCCTCTGTCGTAACGAAAGAATTCGCGCCCCAGTTTAATGTTCTCCTTTAAACTAGCTCAAGATGACTTGACTTTAATGCTGAGTATACCACAAAACCACGCCCTTGGTGAGCCATGCAACACGCAATACTTCCATTGATGTAGATCTCAAATGACACCAATATCCGGATACCATCTTTAAACTTTTTCTCCACTTTTCCATTCTAGAATCAATCAGAATCATGTTGACGAAAAGCGTAAGACTGCAGGGACGTCGTCATCACCATCGACACCTTCCGACGACCATGAACGTCGCATTTGTTCAATCGAAACCTATTAGTTTGCTGGTTATGCGACTGTTTCTGTCATGGGTATCATTTGTCCGTTTATTCCAGAAGGATACGTTGAAGGAATATATTTATGTTCCATCGAAGGGGGCGCCTTCTTTTTACCGTTGCATCTAAAAGCGAATCGGATCCCAGCCATCAGCTCTGCACATAGTGATTTCTACAACAACAAAAAACAAAAAGGGAAGTCAATAGGATAATATAGCTCATGGATTATCTCATAGATCATTACAAAACAAATAATTCATCTGAAACGATTAACACATTTCGTGTGCAGATTATGAAGTGAAGGGAAAAAACTATTGATGATGAAGGTTTTGAAAATAAAAGATAATTGGCTTCTGATATTAACTTCACACGGTGCTTGAGACCTAGATGCTCCAATAATTGTCAACTAAACTATAAAAGTTAACGTAACAAAGCTAATGGTGATGTACCTTATTTTTTTGCAATAACACTATGTTCAAAAACCGAGTCTGAATTAAATTTCTCTTTCTAGTGAAATATCTTTTTAGTTGACGTGCATTTCATGAACATGATAAAGCCATGTGAAAGTTGTTTATGAATTTCATCTAAGTAACACGATCGTAAATGCATTAAAAAATCATCTCAAGGACAACCGCATATCCTATGGAAATCATGTTCAGAATTGGTAATGCAAAAATGTTCGCATATTTTAAAAGGTGAGGCACAAGTCTATTGAAATTGCCTTATGATGATGACGACAGTAGTTGCGATCGAAGTTGTACAGTATGGTAAAGTAGATTACCTTGTCAATTTCTGCGTTTTGCTTTGATTTCCAGATGAACTCTGCGATCACGGTGATGACTCCAAGAATGAGTCCGGCGACGAGCACGAGGAATATACCCCCTATGTTTTTAAGACCTAACTCGCTTGCATCATCTTTGCTGTTATCATCTCTCACACACTGGCCAGATTTCCACCACTTATTCTTGAGTTCTAGGAGGACGTCATCTTCCTGCAGTTTCAGGATGGCTTTGGTGATAAGGTCTCGGTATCTCGAGCCTTAGGGATATCAAAGGAATAGGGGGTAACATGAAATCATTTCCTTACAAAAGTACTGGTCAAGTTGGGAGGAATACATTCTTAGATTATGAAAATGAATGTTTGTTAGAAATTTGTTTTGTATGTTTTTGCTTGTTTTTTAAAATAAAATCTGGCTATATAGCAGGAGATTTCTAACATACTTTTTGAAAGTCCAGGGCAGACTGTGATTTTCATCATCCCATAATCTAATCAATTTTGTATGCCCCCATCTTTAACAGAATCATGCCAAGTATTTTTGAACGCCTTCTTAAATTAGTAACAAACTTATTTTCTGCATTTCCGGATATATCTTTCGAGATTTCCTTCCAGTAAGTCCTACATACTCTATTTTGTTGGGTTTCAATATCATGATAGTCATGATACATGTAAATGCTGTTTACAAATGGCATATGCCCGTTTGGTTTAAACATAATATCCTATTAATACAGGGTCCATGGACTAAAGGGATGCATTCGTGCAGATTGTCCCCCTCCCTCTTTCAATCCGCAATCTTGGAGACCCATGCCCTTTACCATCGACACTACTCCGCACGTCCATCCCAGGGGATGTTCGAGGCGCATACAAATAACCAAGTACTACCATTACTCTAACATTATTATCAGTCAGAAAGCTTAGAAATAAGGACATTATTTTCATCAAGATATTTAAAATAAAAATCACATTTCAAAATGGACTTCAAATAATTTGATCAGAAATTAAATTATGAATCCCTTTTCTACCGATGCACTTGCCGTTGTCGACATTACCTGACATTTACAACAAGGTTGATATGAGTTTTAGGTGGGAGTGGGCTGACAAACTCATTATTGTTGTCGGTCAATGTTTGAATGAAAGGAAAACCCTACGGAGCTGTACCGTGTCACCTACCTAATGGAGTGCCTACACCATATCCCCTTGAGTTCATGAGTCCACCGATGATGGTAAGGTTTTTACAGTGTTGCGACACCTCGTATTCAGCCATGGTTGACTCCATAAGGAATGCATAGTTCTTGTTAGCCATAACCCTATCAATGCCTTCCCTGTATGTCTGAACGAAGACGTGTGGCTTTGAAGCCATAAACTCCCACATCGTCTTGTACGTGTGTATTGTAGACCGCTGCAAAAACAAAAATATAAAATCATCCAGTTATGAGGAAGATAATCTCGGGTCCCCGAAAGAAAGTCGTAAAGAGCTATGTTTTGTGATTCGATCTAATGACCTTCTTGCAGGCAGCCGTTGAAATATATAGCAACATGTTACAAAACACATAAGTAGGGTTTTTAAAGGAACTTGCCTAATATTTCTTGTCATAAAATTTGAACCCTAATAGTAAGCTGCCAAATAAGTATCGTGAAAGTACATGTACCTGTGTTTTTTTTTTTTTTTTTTTTGGGGGGGGATCAAGTTTGATGGAGTTGACGGGAAAGACATTTGGAAGCGTTGACTACTCTCGCTATTGGTCTCCTGCATATCGCTTTGTTCTTCATTATGTTTGAATATAATACATAAGATATCTCATGCTGTCAAGGAGATGACATTCATGCTGGTAAAACAAACAGCACCATGATGAGAGAATGATGTTAACATTTTAAAACACCTTACCCGATGTGATCCTCTTTAACACATCTTTATCGTTCGTATTGTCAGTGCGGGTGTTCCCCATTAGCAGCATAACATGATCTGGGAATGTACGATGGCAGAGAGAAGAACCCAGCATGATAGCGACGGAAGCTGACACCTAGAGTATGTAGGAGAATGCTGGGTCTAGAAGCAGCAACTGTTTCGACCTAGAGGGGCGTCAATTACGGTGATGCCTTTCACGCTATGTGTCGGCTTTTGTCGAAATGAGATAACGGCTGGACTTCTCTGAGTCTCACTTACACCATCAAGATGCAAGCGTATGATGAAGGTAGAATATAATCAACGTCACAGAGAATCACCATTTTAACTTTGCCGTGACCTAGATTATCGAAGTCCTATATGTGATAGCATGTCCATTAAATACATTCTAGAAATGGGTACAGTAAGATGGAATTCGTTATCTGGAGCAATCCTATTTGAACTACTACATTTTCCTCACAAATTATTACACGCTAGAAATACGCATGAACGCGGTGACACCCTTCTCCAAGAAAAAGGGAAATAATATGACTCAACGCTACCTATCCCCATTAACAGTATTAAGAGAAAGGAGCAAAAAGGTATGAATATTGAAATCTGCATGATCAGAAGTTTTTTAGAATGCAAAGTTCCAGTCTAAAAAATATTAAGATTGTCTCCATAAAAGACACCATTGTGTTTTCTTTGCGACTGAAGCATTGTGATCATGATAAGGATTTTAAAAATATAATTAAAAAAAAGTAGGAATTACTTTGAAAAATGTGTTGGTTGCCCCACTCGTTCTTGTGCCATACTCTATCGTTGTCTGCTTGGCTAGGTCATCCGCGTTGGTGATAGGTGAGACCATCCTCTCGACTGTCAGGAAAGCAGCCAGGTTAGCGGTGTAGGAGGATACCAGTATAAGAGAGAAGAACCACCAAAAACCACTGAGAACTCTGGTGGAGAAGGCTTTCGGGTTCAGCTCCGAACCTTGTTGCATAAGACCACCAAACGAGAACCAGAGACAACTAAGCAAGGTGAACTGGTTCTCGACTGCATCGTATTCGGGGTTGATGGGGTGAGAGTTGTACCACTCGTACGGGCTGAACCGGGCTAGCATGAAGAAGGAGAGGCTCACGGTCAGGTAAGCCATGATGATGTACATCCAGATGTCGAAGGAGAGCGGGTTGAGGAAGGAGAAGACGCCGGGGTTTTGAGGTTCAGAGACACGGTATAAGATACAGACTCCAAGGTACATGAAGGGCTTTGAGAAATCAATCACTTGCTCTCGGACGTAGGATATGGTCAGAGGTGCCACGGCCAGGTCAGCTTTCTAAGGAAGACAGTAAAATTCAATTGATGATAATTCATTATGTGCCCTACAGGTATGTTGACACGGTTGATGAAAATCAATTATAAATATGTACATGATAGTAAATAAATTTTTAGGATTATCTCAATGGAGCTTTAATTCTTCCCTCTTTCCTCTCTGTTTTCTTAAAACTCAAATTTTCTCAAAAGTTGTGCTCATAGAATGCCATACATTTTCTAAATTAATAAGAAATTCGACTTTATATCATCATAGACTAGGCAGTTAGGTTGCCAACGACTCTACTGTTCATAATGACCTTGATAACATGTCTGAAGGTTGCTTTTCCTAGAAAATCACAGTCTATACTGAATCTCATAAAACATTCCAAATAATTGACATGTATTTAAATTCCAATATACATGTATCTTTGAAGAAATTATATTTAAAGCTCGATACAAGAAATGAATTCATGAATTTAATTTATTACAGACTAGATGGAACATACGTACCCTCTCCATAAGCTCGGCCACCATCCCATCGAACGAACCATCTTCCTTCTGTCCACCGTAGTTCCCATCTTCAACCAGTTTGATCCGGTAATCGAAACCGAGCTTGAGTGAAAGTTGATGAAGGAGATCGATACAGAAACCTTCAAACTTATCATTGCCTTCCAGTGTACGGCCATCCTCGGTGGTTTTGAACATCACAAACGGCTTTTCCTGTGTGGGACAAGAAGGCGATTCTGGTTATAACGGAACCCAAGGCAATTTCAGTAGGTCGATACCAGTTTAAACCAGTAATAATTTTCAACTGGTATCTACCGGTTTGAACTGGGCATTGAAATGTGCGAAAATGACAATGACGTATTAAATAATCCAAACATGATTTCTATGGAACATAAAATAGGGCTTTACTTTTTTGTTAATAGTTGCTTTTGTTTTTCCAAAAAGAACATTGGTAAACCATCACATTTCCCATCTCACGAGACAACGACAATGCTAATAAGGGAATCAACCGAATTATGTGTGAACTAGGCTTAAAGTGTAACAATCTTAACAACATGTCGGTTTGAATGTTAGTTTTTCCATGTCTTAATAGTTTTTTCCATGTCTTAATAGTATATTTAAAATATCAGCTTCTAACATTACACTCCCACTTGACATAAAAGCGACTTGTAAAACGACTTGTGGACAGCCTACTGTCCGTGGTACAGTCAGCTTTCTGTCTTCGCCTACAAACTGACTCAAACTGACCCCGGTTCGAGACTGGGACGCGTCTTTTGGATGGTGACGATCCCCAGACGAAAATAATCATGATATGTGATTGATGCACGTTTGTAAAAACCCAAATTCACACACATGCGCGCGCTCAGTGACCGCACAGAACCCGAGTCCGATTTGAGCTCCGTGTGCAGGATTTTAAGTTATTCTTTATTCTCATTATCCGTTAGCCCACACGATGCCAGATACAGATTTCAGAGGTTGCTTTTAATAATTCTTGCTATGCAAATTTATATATTGAAGTATTTGGTACATTTTAAACATTTGGTTTGAATTTACAACACCATGAATAGGAAAGCGATGTCCTACCAGTACAGTTGTAACGACAAGTGTTCTGTTAATTCCTGCTCTGGAAGCTGCAGAAGATTTATACAGCACGGGGTACATGTCGATGCCGTGTTCTCTCGTCCAGTTACCGACCTAGAAAACATAGAAAATAAACACACTTGGTTTATGACGTTTCAGTCATGCATTTATACCTTACAAAGTAATTGATGAAAATATAATAACAATATTATACACCTTGAACTGTGAACACTCTGTCATATCTGTAGGCACCCCCATCCCCTCACAATATTTCGCAATAATAAGTGATCATGAACAATTTTCTATAAATAATTATTTCAAGAGAGAAATCTTGAAATGTTTAGGAACTTCAAATAGTATTACTTGTCATTTTACTAACATCTTGGTACATAATTATGATAATACACGATACACGAATTGTGACTGATGATAATTATATCTATCTATGTCCCATAGCTTGAAGGCCGTTGGGGGTGAAAATGAAATGGACCTTGAGACACAGGTTCTCCATAACTTCCTGTCTTCAGCTGTGCTAGTTAGCTGCTCAAATGATATTGCTTTTCATTGCTTAATATTATCAGTCCATTCCTATAGTTGGTCTGCCACTCTTTCTTCTTCCATCAGACAGATATACAACGGTAAATACAACTGTTTCCCTGGGGGAGCCGGTATTCTCTGAGGGGGGGGGGGGGGGACTAGTCCGAATAATCTTTGGCAAGAATGCAAAATAACGAGGAGTAATTATGGGATTCATTTCTTCTTCTTCATCACCTTCTTCTCCTCCTCCTCCTCCTTCTTCTTCTTCTTCTTTTTCCTCTCACTTTAAACAAAATATTATCTTGATATGTTCTTAATGTATGCCAGATTGGGTTTTGCCCCCATTGTCCCCCTTCTGGATCTGCCTGATTTATCACAATAATTTCTTGATATTTCTTACTTGAAGCATCCCTTCTTCATGTAAAGATGTTACGTGTAAGACGACATTGGATCTCTCTCCATCCTCAAATTCAACATCTCCTGTTAATCCTTTCATCACCGTCTAGAAAAAGATTGAAACAAAAATCAAAATTAAAAAATAATCAAGCTCTAGGGTTCAAGTTTCGTTTATTTCTATCATATGTTTTCTTTTGCAGAACATTTATATAAATTATACACAAATTGACATTACAAATAACAAACTCAATTAACTCGTTCACTGTTTACAGACAATATAGAATTGATTGGTGAATTAGACAGAGATAGAGGTACATGTACATGTATGAACACAAAATGGTCCTTTAAAAAGTACAAGGCTGTTCAAGAGAAGAGGAAAAGGAAAAGTTGTTAAGAAACAAACGTCTGCAATTCTGATTACGCGGCTAAAACGAAACAAAAAAGCTGATAAATAATGTCAGTTTGTGCATATTTTGCCAGTATCTCATTCTGAGGAACCTCATCGATCAGTCCAGGACCGAATAACCAATTCTGAAAGCTTGAAGGCCTGTTAAATATGATTAAATATGATTAAATACAGTAAGCTGTTTTATATTTCTTTCTAAGGGACATCGCTGAAGGTTGTGAAAGGTGGAATGGTTGCCCAGCTCTTCTAAAATTATAACCCATGATTGGCCATGAAATATTTGTTATATCACGAACAGACGGTATTAAAGCATAATTCTATGTTAACCGATCAGGCTCTTATGCAAGCAGGACAATCAGCATGTAGGCATATTGATGATGTCTTCCAATCTATCTCTGTTATTCTGCACTCCAAGACACCCTTGACTAGCTAAACGAGGACATAGGATTGCCTGGAATATATTCTCATCAGTGCTAAGGTAGCCGCGAAGGGTCAATTTCAAAAGCTGTCAAGGTCGACACCTTAAAGCTACCATAGCAGTGTCCGCATTTTTCATTGGATCAGCGTCGCATCCCGCATTGCACGGTCAGCTGCCGGGCTGCTGTCCAAGGCGAGAGACGCTTCAATGATGTTAGCACAGTAGGGGTATGGTTTTTTTTGCAATGGTCGGTGGCGAGTCCACTGTCGTTGTGAATAGCAATGACAAGAGTTATCTCGTTATGGTCATAATTACAGTATGTAGCCGTCATGGGGATAATATGGGTTTCTTGTTTCATGCTTCAGTTGGCTGCCAAAATATAACTTTATTTTTATGAGCAATTCCTGCCATTCGTGGTGCCACATTACATTGCGGGATGCAAGCAATTGATCTACATTTGCCACACTCCACCCAGGTGAAGTAATGGGTACCTGGTAAGAATTTATTCCTTGAATTGCTAGAGCGCCGTATGGCAGCCGTGCTAAAGCCAGGGTAATAATCGGGAGCGACAGGAGGGTCAAATGTGACTGACATGAGCGCTATACAAGAACCCATTATTATTATCATTTATTATTAAAAACCTTTCATATCTGTAAATAATTGCTCTTTTTTTGTATGCATACGAGAGCAATAGAAACAAAGAGAGAGAGAGAGAGAATCAGTGAAGTTACTGGTGAAAGACGGTCAGAGAAGGAGAAAGGAAGGATGATAAAGTTGAGAAAAGTACGCTAATCATTCAAAGAGGGGGCGGTACAGAAAACAGGAGACAGGTTTAGGCGAGTTCTAACTACGCAATCTTTCTTACCGATTCGATATCATTGTGTAGTGTGAGTCCTGTTTCCCATGGCTGGTTGCGTTCACATGAGAGTGCCTTGACCGCCAAGTTACTGGTCTGACGGTTAGCATGGTGTAAAGCCTTGGATATAAGATTGACTCCATCGTATGTGATCACGCCCTCTGTCTGTTCGTTAAAGTCAAGGAATTGGAATTGAAGAAAAGGTTAACATTTTGAAACATGTTCATATCTACAGTAGATGTTCTTCTATTCTCATATTGTATTGCCTTGTAAAGGGCTGTGATCTTGAGCAACGAATAAGTAGGAAATAAATATGATTTCCTAAATCAGATGTTACATGCCAATGTGTCACTTCGAATGGTTTCATACAGAGAGGTGCCGTTGGTTCTTACAATGACGCTTTTCGAATCAAATACATCACATTAAGAGTGTTGTAAGCTTTTAACGATTTTTTGTTCTTCTGTAATAAGCGGAACTGCACTACGTGTAGCTACTTGTGCCCTCTATATAGCAAACAATGCCTACGCGGTACCCGTTGATCCCCCAATATCTCCTTTTTTATGTTAAATGAGAACTTATTTGAAGAGATAACCACCTGTCAGTGACCACGCAGGGAGTTCTTATCCCTCCTGGCCAAACTAGTGCAGACAGGCTTTAAATCTCAGTTCGATTGCTTGTTGGATGGTTTGTCTTACCGTCATGCCTGCATCTTCTGGTCCGACTCCGTTCCTGAGTGCATACTCCTTATACTCCCTCAAGAGCTCCATGTTCTCAGGAACCTGCATGTCAATCAACTGTAGAGCCGTCATATTCACCATGTCACCACTGTACCGGGTTAGATCCAGGGAAAACGTGTCCTAACAAAGAGAATATTACAACCGGTCAAGTAAAGAACTGTAATTTCTTGAAACAATGTCACTAATGTACCGGGTTAGATTCATAAAACCAGTCAAGTAAAGAACTGTAATTTCTTAAAACAATAAAGCATAATTATCATATTATGTATTAAACCAACCAAAACTAGTATAAAAGATCATGAAAAAAAAATCGCAGAAACTTATGAATTAGAGGTACTTTGTAAGGAAACGACATAATTTTACATTTTTCTACATTTTTTCACATTTTTTACATATGATTTTAAAACACATTCAATGGAATACAGAGCATATATTTTAAAGGCCTATCGAAGTTTCGATGAACGTGAACTATGTTATTGTTATAATAGGCATACATGCAAATGAGAATGCTGATCGAGAAGAGAGAAACAGGTAGGGCACGATGCTTCAATTCGTGCAGCTGACTATGCTATGAATGATAATAGCAGGAGTGCTGATGATTATAACGAGAAGAAGGAGGAAGAAATAGAGAAGGAAGGTGATGAGGATGATAAGGGTGATGACAATGTGTGCGCTCATAATGATAAATGTTACAACGACGATGGTTTGGGCGATTATGAAAATGAAAATGATTGGATATAAAGATTATGATGGAATACTAATAGTCACAATTCAAATCGAATATTAATGTATCGTAATGGTGGGTGAAGAGTTTACACATTATATTCTGCGATAGAATAATGGAATCAAATTAATAAAGAATTAGCTCATTAAAAAGTTAATGTAATTGAAAATTACTCTCTTAGACTGTGTGAAAGTTTGGCTGAGCTTATACAAGAAGTGCGCTTTTTGCATCATTTTGAGGACCGTTTTCATAATTCTGAAATATATTGTCAATAGATAATGGAAAAGTAGTCTCTGGTTAGTAGTCAGGGACGTATACTTATCGAATGTAATGACCAATTGTGATCGTGCCATTAACAGAACTCGAGCACAAGACAGGAGAATTAAATATATCTACGGTGCTCTTCGTGCTTCAGAACCCTTTGACTGCTCTTCAATTTTGTGCCCCGGTAAAGGGGCATACACCAGCGACATCATGTGTCAGATACGCCACCGGGGGTGTGGTGGGGTGGGGACTCTCAGGCAAGGCAATAGTCAAGTAAGGCAAACGAGAGGCTAGCTGTCGAAAGCGTGAGAAGTGAATTAGCGTAGACATCGTTATCATAATACTAACCAATGACGTCATGATGTAGCTATAGCCACGCAATAGCATCTGAGCTTCCAGGATCTATTTATGACAAATGATACAGGAATCATGAAAGACATTGTTGGTGGGGTGGAAACGAATACTCACCAGTGGTGTAATAATGTAGTGGTAATAATCCATCATCATTTGAAGCTGCATCATCTGCTCCCGGGAAGAAGATGAGCGAAGAATGAAAACATGACAAGAAAATAGAGATCGTTATTATATCACAAGCTTGTGCGTTTAGTATTAGTAGCTTCCTCGGAGGTCCCAAACTTTAGGGTAGAAAATAATGGACGTAATCTATCGAAACACCAAGTTCTCCTCATACATATGCAATTGGTACCATATTTGCAAGTATAGAAAATCGTTTGAAGGTAAACTATTTCTTCTAGTCAGTGCCTGTCGGTTGAAAAACTCAAAATTATGAAGAGAAATAGGATAATATCGTGGACAAAGCCTTATTCATAAGTTAAGTCATTAGGCAAACCCTTTAAAGACGTTCCTATGTTAATACATTGGATAAAAATCATCAGTTGATGATAAATAACAATACACCGAGTCTAACCCAACTGCAGTGGAGATGAAGATGTTGTTCAGGTTAGTTTGTATTCTGTGGTGGATTCGCTGTCTACTAGAAAAACAGGTTGATGGAAGTTTACTTAGGATATTCCTCTCATGGGAATACCGCAGATGAATAAACTGAGGAATCTATCGCAACCCTATACTACAAAACTAGTTTCATTTGACAATGATATAGCTACAGGAGATAGTTTTCCTCGCCCCCCCCCCCCATCTCGATAGAGTGAGGGAGAGGAGAAGAGAGAGAGAGGTTAACAAAAAGAAGGAAAAAAGAGGGTATCAGGACCGCCCTCAGAATAAGTTCCGACCCTTTACCGTCCTTTGAGATCAGTGCCCTCCCCCCACCCCTCCCCCCTTCACCTCGATGATGCCGTTGCTCTTTCAATTTCAGTCAGTTTGCCTTACGACTTGTCTCATTCTTGCTTTCTCTCTTACATTTTATAAACTCTGACTCCTCTTCTTCCATCTCCATATCAATCTGTCTTTATTCACCTCTGCTTACATTTATCATATATATACATTATGCTCCTGCCTATAGGCCCCATTAGTTTACTCCTAATGGCGTTACCTTCTCACGGTTTTATTTACTCCAATCCAATTAATTTTTATTTCTTTCAATGTTCTCACAGGGATTCATTTTTTCCTATTTTCTCAGTGGATATGGATTTGGGTGAAAAACATGTACAAAATTGGTCCTGGGTATTTTCGTCCAGATGATACAGGGGGGGGGGGTCGACTATCTATTTGAGTATTCCATTACTAAAATCATGGCATTTGGCCCCGAGTTTGTTCCAGAACAAAGAGATGTTCTTCTAACCTTCTCCAGCAGTTGGATTAGAGACTTCCTGGAGCAGTCGATGATGATGTGGTTGGCTCCAGAACTCTTTATCCTCTTCATCATGGTGCCAAAGGGCATGGACTTGGTGTAGTAGATGGTCAACTCAATGTCCCTGTGCATCGATTCCATTAAGACATCCTTTAACCTCGTCAGACCTAGAAAATGACCAATGGAAAAAATAAAAGTAACATAGAAGAGGGAAATGAATTTGAACATTTACAAAAAGGGGGGAAATACTTAAAATATTTTAAAGAGAAATTACACTGGTAAAAGGTTAAGCTGAAGGAAAGTCATGGTCTTGTCCAACATAATTCAACTATGGACTAATTTCAAAATCGGGAAGGTCGTTCGTTAAGTGAGAGAATGCGGATTGTTATATGGCTTTACTGGCTTTATATGTTCTCTTGAAGGGGCCTTTATGTGTGAGAGTGGTCCAAATACGAACGTGGGACTAATATTGTGTGGTGCTCTCTATAAATGGCAAGAAGAAAACAATCACGTAATCAAAACTGTGCTCTGAAAGGAAATGAGAAGACGAACGAGGGTGGAAGAAGTACATGGAATATTACTTTCATACTACTTATAACAAGGTTTGTTTATTATTACTTTAAATGATTTATTTCTCATGCAAATCATAGTACAATGATTACAAAAAAATGCAATGAAACGACAAATATGATATAAATAGCACGAGAAAAGAGAACTACATGTAACTAGAAGCAGAGCTTGTTGAAGTGTTAGTTCCTCAGATGCTGTTTTACAATATAACTTGCACAAAGTATACGTTGGTTTGTGCTCAGGAATCTAACACCCAGGAATAACGAGATGGTTGAAATGTATTTATGATTCAATTGTATTCATTTACCGTTGTTATTGATGTATAAAACAAGATATGAATTTACCATTGAAATCATCATAGATGATTGATATTTTCTTCCATCGAAACGCCTTAACTAGATCCCTGATGGCCCTACTGACGATATCATTGGAGGGATGCATGTATATGGTGCTCTGACCAGGAAGATGAGGCTTCGGCTCCCAATGGGTCTGAATATGAGGGATATCCATGACGTCACAAACAGACTGAACTGCCAGGGAGTCCTGGAGGGAGGTGGGGCCAAACACAGCGGCCACGCCCACACCGAGCTGCTGACATACTACAAAGAGAGCGAAGACAAATACAATGCTTTATATAGAGTCAAATTAAATGAGATATTAATCAGTTTAATGTGGCGTAACTTGAATCAAGGTCCTTCCTTACCGTTGTACCATATCCTTTCAACGTCTATGCACTTCAAGAAAGCTGCCACACTATCGTTATATTTGGGCAACTACTATATAAACTGTAGCCCTTCTGGACCGTCGGCATCTCTCTCGTGTGTTCACTCGTGCTTTCTCATTCCACTTGCCCAACTCTTGATGTTGTCTAGATCCATCCTGCAGGACGTCTACCAACTCGACACTTCCCTTCAACTTCGTCTTCGACAGTTGCCAATACAACACTTTTCTCTCTTCATCTCCAGTGACCATATTTACGATCTCCCTTTTCTTGACTTATGCCACCATTCCTTCCTCGTCTGATACCATAACTCTGTATCCCTTCCCATCAACTGACCACCTATTCACAAAAGACAGTGGAATGTCCTCACCCACTGAGTACCTTATTGCATTAGCATGATCATAATTATAATAGCCCATTGAAACCCTTCTTTTCATGGTGTCGCTTGGGGATTTCTGACATAGCAACTGCTTAAAATGGTATTGGATTTTGTGAATGGGCATTGTATAAAAACATGCAATGCTATTGCGGACCGGTGAATGTCTGTTCATCGAGCTGACTGATGAATGACTGGCATGGTGATGTCACAAAAGTCATTTGCTTTTGGAGGGTGTTGTTAGGGGTTGAGATTAGCAGGTAGAACAAAAGTAATAGAAAAAATAATATTATATATGACATAAATATACATCAAAAAGTCAAAAGATATGTGATGTATACATAATTACAGATCAACAAAAGCTAAAATGATTTTTTTTGGGTAAATTTAGTCACCCTTTAAAGATTATAAAAGTCATCGTCATACATGATACGTTATAATTGACCATGTTGGTTATTGTGCACATTTTGAATGTGTTTAATATGCAACCGGTTAATACTTCTTTCAAGAGTGATGGAAGGGGGAGCGTGATGGAGCAGAGGGTGATTGATATGAAAGAGTGGGTGGTACTAAGACTATTCTAATTACATTCAACACTCCAAGCAACAATGACCAATCTATATAGCAACATAAAGATTGATATGGCCCAACCCATGAAATTGGCGTCGGTACTCTGAATCCATGCTAAAAAAATCCACAATGTTTGTATTTGTAGGGAATGTTGCTTTGCTGCTTCTCTCTCTTTCTCTCTCTCTCTCTCTCTCTCTCTTAAATATCTCTTTCTTTTCCTCCTCTCTCTCTTTCACTCTCTCTCCCTTTTATAAATAGTCAGGAAATGGTGTACTTCACACCATCATCATGCTTTATTTCACGATAACAGACTTCAGTCTAAAGCCTCCTGGATCAACATCAAGTCAATACACATTGAGACGTTTGGATTAATGTCACAATACTCTACATCCCATCGATTCATTTCATTGGTTTCCCACCCAGGGTGAACATCCAGAAAATGAACATTCAGGGCATCACTAAATAAACATGTAGGCATGAGGGTGGAAGGCCCCCGTTCAGAATTGTTAAAGAAATTCCTGTATTGTGTAGCATATTTAATTTAACCTTTTCGTTGGAAAATTCTGATAGTTTCGACTTTTTCTAAAAAAAATATTTAGTTCGTTAGTCAGTATTTTGCACTTTTTAATGGAATCTTGATTCAATCGTTCTCAGTTGGCAAATATAATCCTGGAACCCATCTCCGATCTAGCGAAACCAGATTCTGATTCGATTTACTACTTCAATATATGTTAGCATAAAGATAAACCAAACTAAATCCTTTAGGGGTTTATCTTGTCAATGAAATATCAATAAAGATTTGAACAGCTTAAATGTATGAAAAAGATGACAGATTGGCGAATACTTTGATCTGGAATGAGATGATGTTACTATTCCATGGACTCGCTTTTTTTGTCTTCTTTTTACAATTTACGTCTTTCTTCGATGGGAGTATGTTATAAGAAAAATATGGACTCAGATTGGAAAGTCTGCTATCCTGTAATGTGTTATGCGCTATAAAAGAACTGAGTATTATTATTATTATTATTATTATTATTATTATGAATAAATCTAATAAGATGTTTGAGCGATGCAAATCATGTTTCGAGAAATAATGGCCAAATCTTGTATTAACCAAAGACAAAAATAAACAGAATGGATGAGATGTCTCACATCTCCCTCGCTACATGATATACACGTGCATCTCTCCCACTCTTCGCCTCCCAAATACATCCCGCCAATACATCCTTCAGAGACGCCGAACATGGAATTCCTTATCCATTATTGAAGATGACAATTGCATACCAATACAACTTTCTGGCAGAGACACAAATACTGAGAAGGTGAAAGCAGGTGATTACATTTCATCGATTTGAAGAAAATACAAAACAAACATTGATATTAGAAATCAGCATGAGCAAAGTGATTGATAGAGGACCTCTCTAGAACGGAATGGTTTGATGATGCAGACGAGAAGAGGGGAAAATACCGATGAAACGATATATTTAACAAATGCGTAATTAGCTCTCCCGGAAACCACTCATCAATTAAGATTAAAGATACGCGAAAGTCGGCGCGAATCACCGCTTCTGGAACAGGTTATAACAAGTTTGAATTATTCTAAACCGTTCTGAACAAGCAAAACGGAAGTCCTCATCCATTCTTGTGACAGAGTTCGCTTCGTTTTAAATGTTTTAAGTGTTGAAAAAAATGCAAAATTCGTCCCACAATCAAACAAATATCAATCTCAATTAGGAAAGGCATCTTGTATTGAGGAATTGTAATTTGATACTAGACAGAACGAGTTGAAAGATGAAGAGGAATTGACACAGGGACACTGAAATTAAGCAAACTGGAGGAAAGAGATTGGAGCAGGGTCAAGGAAATTTATTAGAACAAGCCTCTTCACTTAGGCCAACAAACTTGGTTTCCTGCACCTTCGGTTTGTGGACATTATGGGGCTTCATTCAGAATTAAAAATATAATTTAGCAAGAGACCGAAACAGGAAACCGAAAGACGCTGAGGGGACAGGAGTTAATCGCTTGGCGAGGGATTGAAGGCTCAATGTGGGCCGAAAACTCAGTCTTGCGAACATTCCTTTTCTGCTTAGTAAACCTCGAGGCTAATGGATCAATTGCGATGTCCCCAAGAGGGATTCTCACTGATACACAAGACAAAGACAGGTAGAGAAATACATTGAAACCAAACGGTGAAATGATTCGAAAGGATTCCATCGTCTCTTTGGCACACCTTGCTCCAGGCTGTTTGTATCGTTAACCCTACACCCATAACTAGAAACAGTGATCTTCCATTGCGGAAGTGAGCCATCCATCTAGTCAATCGGAAGGTGAGCAGAGTTCTTTCAATGGCTCCCTGTGACATGGCACTCTGATCAGGAGGTCACGTGACTCTAGAATGCTACTTCTTAACTGTAATCTCCTTCCAACTGTCCGGCCCTCATCGTAAAGCTGTCATAATATCGTTCATGTTTTCGTGCTCATACATTAACATTCAACTAACAGGGAGCCTGTAACAATTTAATATGCGCTTTGATTTGGATAAACATGCATCTTTAGTCGAGACAAGCTCAAATTATTGTGTAATTGATATTCAAGGGATTCTTGATATCGGTTGAATATTCGAGAAAGCAAACAATGCTTTCATTTCATAACTACTTATCCCTGAATAGTGTAATATAAAAACAATGCGCATGGGAATACTCTAATCAAAGGTTAAAGCCGTTGGAATGACCTCATAGTCCCACGTATCCAAAGTGTATTAAGTGAATTGAACTCGTGCATCTGGCCAAGCAAAGCAACCAAGACTGCTTTTAACCTGTCCGACAACATCAGAGAAAATGTTTACAATTGTTAGTTAGGTTTATCAGTATTTGTATGTTTATAGATAAGCAGTGATCTCATTCAGTAATGTAAGTAGTGTTCTTATTCAGTCCCTGAAATTTGCATTGCACTATGAAAGAGAATAAACTGAAAAGAAATTTCACAAAACGAAGTTTGTAAGATTTTCCTTTCAAGATTTATGAGAACGACAGGCAGGGATGGCTTATGTTGTAACATAATGACAGCCCAATGGATGAAACAAAACGAATAACCTACTAGACCTAAATATAGACGAAATATTAAATTCGCCTTGTCTATTTGAATTTAGTTATTTTTTTAAGTTTTCCTTCAAATAAAACATAACTTCTTCAAAGGGTTGGACCAGTTATCCATGTCAAATTGTACTTCAAAAGGCATTCACGACTTTAAAGAAATAGACATGAGCGGAAAACGGTAAACATGTTAGACATGAGGATTATCACAACAAAATAAGAAAAACCCGGTCTTAGTGTACCTTAAAAATGGAATGTGGCTTACTAGTTATGCCAAACATTATGAATTCCGACAGCTGTAATCGAATAATGGGAAGCTACTGCTATTTCCGCCTCGATCAGATAACATACACACACACGCACACAAGAGCACACGCACACGCATTAAAGTCTTGTTTTAGATATGGCGCGGTAAACCGCAATTTCAAAAGTCGCCGCGATTTTCTTACGTGCAACTGAATGGCAACTGCGCGCAACATCGGACTTGCGCGTTTTCGCTGAGCTCTGTCTTGGAACATTTTATTAAAAAAACGCCGCGAATTTGCCACCTCCTATCTGAACGAGGCGTTACTTTATAAATACAAAAGGAAAACAAAAAACGATTTTCCACTCTATTTTTAGTCTCCAGCGGAGTCACGTCAGTGATCAATTATTCTTTAAATGTTTGTTTTAAATAGTACCATATCTGGCCAAAAGTCGTTAAATTCTTTGGTTGATACCCTTTTATAAATATTACAAAACCCTTTTATAAATATTACAAAATTTTTGCATTTTATACAATTCTGTTTTCACTCAAGGATGACCCAGTAAAAGGCTTTGACCTAAGCCGCTTTATTGATCCGTTGGTTTATTTGGATTTTATTGTAGATGGTCCTGAAGAAGGGTCAGGCCAATTGAGAAAAATAAAAGAGATAACACCGGTGATTTTAATCCATTTTCCTTGTTTTGCACTTATGAGACGCCAACTGCACTTTGCACTTGATATATATTTCTAATATTTCTTTATCTGTTTTCCAAGCAGGTGCCTGGAGAATCCTCCCAAAATACACGAATCAATACTCTAACATGTCACGTGGGCCATGATAAATCTCCTTCCCTCGTCCTCATCTAATATTTATGAGTGCACAGGTTGATGATGTATAAACGGCAAAATCCTTCAAGATCCTTCCACTGCATATCTAACGGACGTTCTTTTATTATATTCATGTTCAGAAGAAACTGTAGCAAATAAGCACTTCCAACGTCAACATGATATTAAATACAAGAGGATGTTGTATTAAATTGTCAATAACGTCGTTAGGGTTTGCGTTATTCTCGTTAGTTTAAGAAAATGCTTCATTTATATGAGGATTTGGAAATATTATTGAATACCCTCCCCATGACTTTCACTTTCCCTGGAGCTCCTTTTATAAAAACTGCTCACAGTCAAAACATACACTGTAAAAAAGAATTTGTTCATTGGTAATTTTTACGTATTTTTTCCATGTAGAATTTACTTGAAAACATTAGTTTTGCCACTTACGCACTAAATTTAAGTCTTGCTAACTCAAACTTTCAATTTAGTAGAACATACGTGGAATATTTAAGTCAAATCAAATACATAAGAACTTTAAGTAATTTCAGTTTGTATTAATTTAGTAATTTTAACTCAAAATCAGAAATTATACGTATTACTCAAACAATTTATGTTGATTATTCTTATCTTTTTAAAGTAAGGACCGATGCAGTGCGTAATAGAAATATTTACATAATTTATGAATATTCATTAAGACCAAATTAAACTCTTTTTTAAATAAAACAATTATTTTTTGTGGTTGAATGAAAATTTAAGGACTTTAAAACATTTACTAATTCATTTAACATGGCTAAGCAAAGACAAGACAATTTTAATTGTTACCCAGTTCAAAACAAATCAAAACTTGATATTTCAGGAAATTGTCAACCAATTTTCCTTTTAAGATGCTACGATCAAGTATATATAAATTTGGAGCCTGTCAATATGTGTCGAATTGAAGCGTAACTATGTAATAGTGATTAATCTTAAATAGAAGTAGTGAATGATTAGTGGATGTTACTTGTTAGATTAGATGGGTACTAAATCGTGCAATATGTAATCCTATCATAGCTTTTTTTTAATTATCTAAAATGATTACAATACTTAAATTATTTACGTTAATGTAACTCGATTTAACTGACTAAAAATTTATTCAGCAAAATAAGTAAATTCTACTTAAGATGCCGTAGGTAATATTTACTTAATAAAAATAAGGCAATTCTTTTCCTCAATTTTATTGAGTTATTTCGACTATTATTTTTTTACAGTGTAGTCTTCCAAAATCAAAACATCAAGACCAGACAGCAACCGAAATGTCTACTGGTCGCATGATCTTTGATGTGACCTGGAGACCGCCATAGTTTACATGAAACAACTCATGACATTTTAAGTTACAGATGTCAGATGTATATGCATAATGAAAAAGAATTGTGGTCTTTTCCTGATTTATTCAATTTATGACAATTTTATTTATACTCTAACCTTTCATGTCTTTCAAATGTTGATGCAACCGGGGCTTCGTGGTTAGACTTATATGTGTTTTATAAGTATTTCCGACTGCATCGAACTATTCAAAAACTCTCGTTCTGTATTGTCTATAACCAGATGCTATTTCGTCAAAATGTAAAGTGGGGAATCAATGGTATAATAAAATTGACTTTTTTTCTTGAATCGTACATACATGTATGAGCAATATTAAATCAGCGGCAGCCAACACTCCCTGCGAAAAATGATAAGTTTATGTTTAAAAAATGTTTATTATTTCTTCGTTAAATCTTGGTAATAATAATAATAATAATAATACTATTCGGTTCTTGTATAGCTTTGGAAATTACTACTCCGGCAGCCGTAATCAGCGCACAGTGCATTTAAAAGAATAATCCTACCAGGTACCCATCTACCTCATCTGGGTCGAGTGTGGCAAATGAAGATTAATATCTTGCAAAGGACAAAAGTGACGCGGTGAGACTCGAACCGCGGACCTTGTGATCCCCAGTCCGGTGACATATCAAATCGACCACGACACCTCTATACATGTTGTTAGGAAAGCGTACGTGAGTATCCTTTGCCTTTTTTTGCAATTCGTGCGTACTGATGTCCGACTCAGAAAAATCATTTATTGATAGACCACAATACCATGACAAAAATGAAATGAATAATATATATATACTTTAGCACCTTCCCTCCCGATTGACCCACATGTCCACTATGGATGTCCGCCTTCACCATTTCGTTTTATGGACAGCCCTAGCGAAAGCGTCTCTCAGAGTGTAACAACAATCTGTAAATGATCGCAAAAGAAAGATTTGACAGATATATTATAATAAATCGGGTCTCTACAACTACAAACACATTCAGCAATATTCAACCAAATGTAAATGTAATTCGATGTTATTGAGTAGCCTAAAATATGAGGATTTGTGAGGATCCCACGAAAACATCAGTTGACATTAGAGTTTTTGGTGCCTGGATATGGACAATCAATAAATACAACGGATATGAAGTGGAATTGACGGCTTCTTATTTTTGCAGCAGAACGAAAAATGGTATTTTGGTATCGTTCATAATGTACTGCTAAAGTGTTCACAACCCCTGCAACCATGCACCCCTGATCGACTCTTATTAACCACCAATATCATAAGCATGCGATAGATGATCAAAGACGCAATCACACGAGGGCTAGGAACATGCTTATTGATGTTAACCCGAGACTATTTGGCAGTCATAACATGACATTTTATGATCGTCCTGTATGGCTTATTCTCCAGCACGTCTTAAGATAACCAATGAATTCACTGTCATGCCTACGTGTAGGAAGCGTTTTCTAGATAATCGATAGCAAGAGAGGGTTTGTACTGCAGCCATTTGAATTGGTAGAAGGTGCAAATGACCTTTGCAGAATCAGGTGAAGTTAAGATCCCTAGAAACATATCAATCTAGATCATCTGTATCACAGGGAGGTGATCTGTGCAGCATCCGACATAGTCATATTAATATCAGTTTCACGACTAAAATGCCAATACTATATATAATATTTCAACGTGACTGGATAGTTCGGTTTCATGAAATGCCTAACGCAAATGGCGTACAGATGTCTGGCCGTTTGGGAGACACAGTCATGGTTCTAGTTGAGTCTGGTCATTTGGGAGAGCTACTGGTCTTTCTTGAATGAAATGTATAGAAACGTGTTTATATGTTGCAAATATGTCCCTCGCTCCCTCTCTTTCTTTCTCCATTTCTGATTCTTCCCTTTTATCTCTCACAAACATTTGTACACACACACACACACACACGCACACACGACAGATACAGTTTCTCACGATTTTCTTCTTTTCGTGACACGCAGCCCTCCCACGCCAAGCCACTTTAATATTGCGACGGTGTTTTAAGTATCAACATTACACTTCTTCGATGGTATAAAACAAGAAAATTCTCAACCCCGTACTGGAAACCAATGTGAGTTCATTCTTGATTAATGATGACGCTGTTTTTCCACTGTCTCTTTGTTTATTTTGCATTGATTCATTTCCTTCGAAATTTGTGAAAGACGCAGTGTCTCATGGTTTATGAATAATAATCAAGTACAAGAGACAGGAAGTGATACTAGTTTTGAAGTCCTGTCTCTATTAGTTTGTCTGACTATAATTATGTCTGATTGTCTCTCTTTATCTCTCTTTCTTTTTTTTCTCTCTCTCTCTCTCTCTCTTTCTCTTTCCCTCTCCCTCGTCTTTTTCTCTTTCTCTATGTTTTTTCTTGATACGCTCGCTTACACACACACACACACGCCTACCCTCTTGAGCCTTCACGCACACCATACACTCCATTTCTCTTTTACTTGGTCCTGCTTTTTCTCCATTCTTGTGCTTTTCGCCTCATTCCTCTTCCTCCCCCTTCTCTCTCTCTCTCTTTCTCTCTCCCTCTCCCTCTCCCCCTCTCTCTCTCTCTCTTTATATCTCTGCACTCCATACATCCATATTTTGTATTCTGTATAAATTTCGTATTCATTAAAAACTTCGCCTTCACTGTTACTTGCGCAATACGTACTAGACCAGTACATTTTCCACTTGGTGTATAGACATACAACTTGTCAAGAACAGTCACCTTGATTCATTAATCGGCTAGACCATTGCTTTTGTAATGTCTTTCTTTATTGATGTAGCCTTTCATACTAGCCTGCGGATCTTCAAGTTCGAATGAGAAGTCACGAAAGAATCTTATTATCGATTCATCGCTCTAGGAAGTATTTTCATTGGGCTTTCGGATGTCTCCTAAACCAAACAAGCATGATGTCGATGTATTTCCACGAAATGATATGCCGTTCCAACGGAGGAGCATAAAAATGTAAATCTTTATATTGCAGTCGTTTCTTTCAAGAAAAGTGAGAAATTTCAAAAGATTGACAAGAAAACACCATAGGCCTATATGTATTAACTATATGATCGGATGGTGGATTCAATATAAATTAGATACAAGCTTCTCATTCTTTATTACATTAGTTTTGTGTACAGACAATTACATTGCCGGATAGTAAATAGAAATGCCGTAATGCTTACGTCCACTTCCTGGTGGAAAATAGAGGGTGGATGTGAAAGTGTGCGTGTGTTTGAAATTTGCTGTTTTTTGCAAGAGCTTGACCGTCTCATTGTGGATTCGCATCGTGTCAGGTGCTGACTTTATAAACTAATTAAGAAGCAACAGCACTGTGTGAAAGGGGTCAAAAAGAGCATCGTGGAACAATGTGAGAGAAAATAAATACTGTAGAGACAAAATATTTAGAAGGGGAAAAACAGGAAGAGATAAAGAAGAAAAAAGAGAAAGATAAAAAAAGACACAATTGAGAAATATAGAGATCAGGAAAGTACGAGGTACAATCACGTGATAAAGAACAAAACAGAGAAGATGCGGAAAAATCAAGAAAGAGAAAGGGAAAGGGGGTAAGGGATAAATAAACGGAACGCGATCAGAGTAACGAGGAAGAGTAAAGAGTCGAGTTAGATGAAAGCTGGATGAAATATGTGAAAAAGAACGTAAACATAAATAAAAGAAACTTGTTTGCGAAAGATAATGTGAGGGAGATGACGATTAACAGAAATTGTGACTTGAAGATGGTAAGCTATTAAATTGCACTTAATAAGAGTCTGGTAAATCAACACTGTATGGATTTTACCATAATGTACTACCTTTCTTGCTGAGTATGTGCGCAAATTACTTAGGATCAAAAGAAATACGTAACGATCTTTACTGAATGTCTCTGCACGACTTACGGTTAAACGATTGATCATAATGGAAGACAGACAGAAAATAATGCACTTTAGTAAGAGGGGAGCAAGAGGAGCGATTGATCTACCAGTTTTCTATATCATGATATGTCCTGCTTTCTATACTTCAAAATCCGTTACATTCCATAGTGCACCACGTACCACTAAGAACAGATGGAAATGGAAGAAGAAACGATTTTTCTTTTAATCCATGTGTTCTACGTTCATTCTTATCATTCATTCTTCTATTTCGTAAGTATTATTTCCCACAGGTTGAAAAATATTCTACAGCATGAGGGACATTAACACGATTGTTTGGGGACCAGAAAGGCGTTAACCCATGCCGATTTACAAAAAGGTGATTCCTTTATAGGTCGAAACATAGGATGAATAGGAATTGCAGCGTAATTATCATGCAAAGTAATACATGTACTGAGGCAGGGGCGTACGCAGGGGGGGGGGGGGGGGGGGTTTGGGGGTTCAAACCCCCCCTTTGGTATTTTAATGTATGTAAACCCCCCTAAAAAAAAACCTAAAACCCCCCCCCCCCCTCTTCGCAGAGGCCCATTATTCATCGTTTCTTGTTATAAATAGAAAACTCTCTTCTGACTTTCTTGTACTTATAATGAATATGGAAGCACTGCACTCTTGGAGTTGACTTCTAGCATTACATTTCTTGTTGTTTGTTTGTTCAATATACGTGTAGGATACGCCAAAAAACTAAAGACATACTGTGCACTTAAGTCAAGTCAAGTCATTGGTCCGCTTCACGCACGTTATGAATTTGATCGACTAAAAGTCTACCATGAGCATATTCTTGGCTTTTTCATCAACGCAATTGTACATTAATACTTTTTTTTTTTAAAGGGAACCACTTGAATTAAGTTCCAAACCCTCATTGCTATGACAGTATACCGTTGGTTTTGTTTTCATTTCGGCAAAAAATCGTATCAACCTGGCGTGTATCCATGAAATATGTCAAACACATACATGCAAGTAATGTTTCATAGCTTGTTTTCATACTGGTACGTTTAATATGCATCTGATGCATATTATGCGTTACGGACGGCACGGCCAAAGAAGTGTTAAGTTGTTTCACAGGATCATTGATTGTTTCGATTCAGGTGTAATAAATATAGCATTGGATAGGCAGGTATGTGCAAACATGCAGTATTGGAATTGTGTCGTTGCTCGTCGTAAATGACGTTCTGTCTCTATCGCGTTCCTATATCTATCAATTTGAAGATGGGTGATTCTCATATCTGTCTAAGCTTGACGAAGGTAAGGGTGTAATCTCACAGCAATCTAGGTTAACATGAGAGGTGGAAACTCAACCCAAAATGCCAATCAATCTCTCCTTCTCTTTCTCTCTCTCTCTCTCTCTCTCCCTCCCTTTCTCTCTTTCTCAAAATTTCTCGATCTGTAACTATCTTCCTTCTTTTATCTCTCTTTTAATGTATGTTTTCCACCTATTCTTATCTACAATTTTACATCTCAGTTTAAAGGTCCCACCCCCCCCCTCTCTCTCTCTCTCTCTCTCTCCCTCTCTCTCTCTCTCTCTTTCTCTCTCTCTGGCACACACACCCTCATTATTTGCCTCTTTGTCATTCTCATTTTTCGGAACCCTTTTTCTGGCACCAAGTTGTTCATCACTATTGTTTTGCAGTCGCTTTATCTATTTTTTATGTAAGTTATCGTCCCATTTTATGTAACCATGTACTTTGTGTAGATTTACTTTCTTTATTGTGTAATTTTCTATGTAGTAATATGTATTTTCTGTTTTTTTAATGAGATGTGGAACAAATGAAATAAACTTGAAACTTGATGAACTTGAAACTATTTACACGTATCATGTACATATGAAAATGTGCAATAAAAATACCCAACATGCGTAAGAATATTTTAGTTTGCTTGACTCTTTACTCGACTTCTAGACAAGTAATGATGGACTTTTTAAGGTTCTGATGAATCGCAACACTTTCATGTTAATACATGCATACATCCCTTGATAAAGAGCCATCTTCCCGGATGAGATGTAATTTCTCTCTCTCTCTCTCTCTCTCTCTCTCCCCCCGCTGGTCATAGATGGGTGCTGTCCCGTCGCGATATGGGGATGATGAATCGGTATCCTGCTAATCCCCGTGATATGAAAGCTATCTACAGTGAGTAGAGTCCTTTGATGGTCCGCCGTACCCCCATCCATCATCCTCGGCGGCATCCTTCTCACACCTGTACCTATACTCTACCAGAGATACAGGTGCTCCGAGCCGAGCTAGCTCCCTACCTGATAGATACACCATACTCATTTCCTGATGCCTGTTAATGGCGGGTAACTCCATTTGCGCTCTCATTCGAACCCAAATACCTTATTGAGCTTGATGGTTATCATGACAAGAGTAGTACGATTACCTCCATGAGCTCAGATATCGCTATCCTAAATAGTAATTTTATCGAACAAATACAATCGTACAGAAAAAAATTATTTATTCAATATGCATTTCATGAAAAAAAGAACTGATATTTATTTGAATTCAATATCAAAAAATTGGTCATCATCGCAATTTATTAATTTAAACTTGATGAAACTTTAATAATTGCAGGGCCCTCCTAGGGAAAAAGAGCATTGATGCTGACGGAGCTTCCCTGGATATATCATTGTGATAGAATTCATCTTTGTCACGTTTGTGGGACATGGATTAGAGACCAATAACACAATGAGTCTCTAAGGCCCCCCCCCCCCACAAAAATCTTTTGGTTGTCCTCGACCGCCCGCTCGTCATTTTCGGGCCGCTCGTATTTTTTTATTTTTTTTATTATTATTTTTTTTTTTTGGGGGGGGGGGAGCCATCTTAAATGCCAAACATACCATTTTATGCATTTACAAGGATCAAAATGCCTCCCGTTGCCAGCTTGGTCTTTTCAGTACGCAATTAGGTATTTATTAAACTTGCCATTTTTATTTTTCTATGTCAAAATGCCGTTCATTCAAATCATGTTCTGAGCATTCTTAAACTCATTTTAAAGCCCATCTGTACTAGTTTACAGAAGGCATTAGACCACCCTGCAAGGTCACTGGACAGGTGGTTATCTCATCAAATCAGCTTTCAGTTAATATAAGGTAAAAAGGATAATGGGGGACCAATGGTCACCGATTAGGCATTGTTTGCTACATAGCGGGCGCAAGTAGCTATAAGTAGTACAATGGAGATTTAAAATGTGCTTTATTTTAAAGCCCAAAATACTTTCTGTGTTGGTCTTGATATTCATTGTACATTAAACTAGTCTTTTACCATATTAAAGTGTTTATAGACTTTGTTTGTTTAAAATCTTGACAATCCCAATGATTTTTTTTTTGTGGAAAAAAAATTATTATTAAAAAAAAAAATGGGGGAAAGAAAAATGGGGGAAGAAAAAAATAAAAAAATAAAATAAAAAAAGACACACAAAAAATGAATTTAAACAATTAAAAAAAATTAAAAAATCCGCCCGCCCGCCCGCCCCTATTCCAGAATAGCAATCGAGGACAACCAAACAATTTGTTATTGTTGGCCTAATCTGCTGAGAGTCAGAAGGGCGTTATATTAAGGCTCTGTTTTGAATAGCGTTAAGCCATAACTTACATGTATATAACACGGATTTAACGCGCTTCTGGAATGCCAGATGACGTGTTTTGTTTTCTCATTTTCATCTTGAAAATAACAGTTTTATGATAGCAATGGAAACGTGTACGGTCTTGACCTATATATTATTCAAGGCGGTGAAAGACATTTTGCGAAGGTTGCAATATAGGTGTCATATGAAGAGATCGCTATCTCATGTTGATTGAGTAATATGCATGTACTATACACGTACATGTATGCATTCTAAACTAAAGGTAATTTACGGTCTGTACTATCATCACCAGCAGTATTGTGACGTCATATATCACCTGCCCGGCCGCATCAATCAACCATCTTCATAATTCATTCAGCTTATCCTCATAACTACTACATTTTGTACGTCATCATGACGTATAAGGCAATATAATGTTTCCAAGGTCATTGCTAAGAGGGTTTTCTCTTTGCCCTTCATTCATTTTTAGTGAAGATTATGATCAAAATATAGTCCGAAACCAAAAGAGAGATCAGACACGTAACCCTATTTCAATTTTAAAAGCTGTACTTATCTATTTTGATAGGTTTTGCAACTATATACAGCTCTCATCTGCGATGTATGACCTCAAAAACACTGAAGTCCAACGATAAAACGTTGGTGTTTTTAAAATTAGATTTTTAAGTTGACAGCACAATTTTTTGTTCCTAGAGAAATCTGTTATGATGTGAGTGTGTTACTTTTAGTGCTACTTATGACCATGTTCATACTTGGCTGACTTGTCATGATCTATCTGTTGCAATTTATAATATCACAATCACAAGTATGTTTGATGTGTTTAATGTTCACGTGTAGAGATTAAAGCCCCTTTCATTTTTGTAATAATTTGTTTTAAACCAATTAATGTGATTGTCAAATTTATATCGTTAAAATTTAAAAGTGCAATAGGCCTACTCTACCCTATTCCTTCTGTATTTATTTTAGTATTTCTATCGATTTATTTGCTTTATTTTTTGCTTTAGGCGTGGCTTTTGTTAGTGTACTAATTCTTCAGTATTTTTGTTATAATAATTGATTATGAATATTGTATTATTAAAAAAATGTTATTTTAAAAGATATATGTTTATTTTGATATTTTACATGTATGTACATTTTAAAATGTTTTTATTATTATACCTATGTTTTTATACTGGTATTGTGCAAGGCTTTCTTGAAAAGCAGGTTCACTGGTTTACATTGGAACTGAATGAAACTACTATGTTGAAAGAAACCATGAATAAATAAAGAAATAAATACATTCATGCCGATAGTTAATTAATCATCAACTCTAGGCTCCAATCTGCTTCAACATTCTCCTTTCGGGAGTATATTTCCTTTGCATTCTTGAATCTCAAAATCATTCTTGGATTGATTACAAATTCAACTGATTTATATATTTTCCAGAAAAACAAATCTGTATTCATTACACGAAATCCAGATTCGGTTGGATTTTCCCACTCAAAGTTAAAGTTTCATGGACATTTTCCGTTTAGAGGATTCGTGTTAGTAGAATAATTAGCCGACGCAGGAATAAGAATTCAATTATAAAATATTTACCGATATAAAACAAGTATCTAAAGAAAATCCCCCTCCCTCAACCAATTGGTAATTTTAATGACATCGATGATTTTGCATTAATGAAGGAATGTATTATCAATTAGTAACATATTTGCTTATTTTTGTTTGATTATTATGAATTTCCTATGAAAATATAGAAACATAATGAAAAGTTAAAGAATATTTGTTTACAGGTAGAAATAATTAATATTCTGCATTCGTATCATCATGTACCTATGGTATCACGCACATTTGTAAGTTTTGGGGGATACTTATCAAGTAACTTTATGATGTCCTTTGATACTAATGAGATCAGGATTTGAAGGAGAGAAGAATGAATACAAAACGAAACAAAACGTTGAAGCAAAAGTTTTCCATCGATGGTCATTCACCTGAGAGGTATCTAGGTGGTTGGCTTGGTGAAGGATGATGGATGTAGAGGATGATGGCTCTAGACCAGGGAATACACTCAGGAGGTACTGAAAGGGATGCCTGGATGAGATGACCATGGCGATCATGGTGGTGGCAAACGTATGGGGGAATCATTGGGACCCAAGGAAGTGGTTCTTATCGTTACATACTCGAGACAAACTTGGAATAAAACATATCAAAAACAGATCTGGACTGCAACACTGTTCTTGAAAGAATGGGTATATACACTGTAGCTGATAAATTTCGGCTAGTAACGCGAATTTATTAATTTGTCGAGAGTATAATGACCAAACAAAATCTGAGGAGAATTTTAAAAAAGGACGAATGAAAGAATGCAACAGTAACCATAATTCATTCGGTTCTTAAAGATAAACTTGAGTTCTGGTAATGCGATTGCATTGTGAAAGAAAAGGTGTGGAATGGATCAGAAAAAGTTGATTATATAGCATGTAAGTAATGGGGTGTAATGCAAGGTTCTGGAGTCATCAAAATCATCATAAATTTGGCAGAGTCTTGGTAAAGTAACAATCACTTACACAGAAAGATGTATATGGGACAACACACATGGTGTCGGGGCTAGTACTACCCTGATTTCCTTATCTTTCTATGCTCATTACTCAGCCAGTATACATTTTCTTCCAAAATTGTTTGGCACATGACATTTATTTGTAATCTTGAACATTCAGTGTAAGTTTCGTTAGATTCTGTGAGAATTCATTTTCCTTTTTTACCAGAACTCAAGTTTATCTTTAACCTCGACCCATAACGATGTAAGATTCGGTTCTTAATCTCGACCCATAACGAGGTAAGATTTACCAAAACAACAATTTGACGTGTTAGAACTCACCCTTTTTGGTCGCATCGAATGTATCATTGCCCCGTACATGCTGTATGTCATAGGTCAGCAGGCTCATGTTCTGTGACGGGTCGCTACGAATTTTGGCATTCAGTTTCTCAATGGCAAACCGGAAGGCTAGCTCCTCCTTGCTGCTCATCCCGTCCCGGTTGAATATTCCACCTGTAACAAAGAAAAATGAATACATAAGTCAAATGTTAAACTTGTAAACTTAATTATGGAAATGATGGAAATGTGAACAAACTATACAATCCAAGGGCAAAGAGCAGAGGGAGTGGAAATGTCAAGAAGAAGAGCCACGTGGATGAAACCCATTTATCATGTTTATGAGGGATCGGTTATACTAAAAAGGTAGAGGTGTCGGACAAGTTTGCAAAGTGATAAACAATAAATTACTTACCAACGATTACATTATGTTTTCAGATTATATTTACTCTTGACATTTATGGAATTATCGACAGAAAATTCGAATCCGATGTCACATCATGCAACCTTTGTAATGCGACGACCCGCCCGCACATATTATTATTGTCTCCCCTGACGCGTACGCTGAAATAGATTTACCTATGAATTAAGGTTTATTTCGTTGACAAATTCGAACTGGAAGAGAAAACAGTGACCTGAATTTTAGTCAAATATTTTGAATTATTCATATCGTGCGGTTTTCAATTGGACCGTCCTGGGGGAGATCCCGGGAAATTGTCAACAATTACTCCCCTCTTGAATATATCTTTGATGAGAAGCTTTTAATGATAAATGATAAGAGAGCGTGAAGCATATAATAATAGCTGTACGGTTAGGTTTTTTAAGTCTTTTCCCCTCGTGCTCCAATCCCTTTCGCGGTTTCAGATTTCTTTACTGTCCTTGTTTAACATTTTACTTCCCATAAGCTAATTATAACATGATTTGCATACGTTTCAATTGAATTATTATCTGCTTATGCTTGTATTTTTTACAATTAATAGTGCCGATTCGAAGTTTTCCTCTTGTGACATGTTAATTTTACTTTAAGACTTTTATTTCAAGGATTTGAATACATGTACATGTGTATGATTATGATTGGTACAATGTCAAAGCTTCATTAAATTCAAGATAATGCTTTAAAAATATTTTTTAGATCGTTTTTATACATGCCAGGAGAATGATGTACCTACATGTATTCACATTTTTAAATTTCCATGCTATCGTTTCCCTTTCCCCACCCTTCCTCTCTCATTCTCTCCCTCCCTCCCTCTCTCTCTCTCTCTCTCCCCCCCCCCCCCCATTCTCTTTGTTCGCCATGCGTGCTCCAGTAGCTCGGGTATATTGTCTTGGGAAAGTCACATTCATGTACTAACCTGGAACATTTCGCGATAGCCACACATGTTTCAAGTCGACTGTATCTGTTTGATTATGTTACTCGAGCCTGACCTTTCTTGTTTCGACACACCAATCCGTTTCGCAACCTGTCATTTAAACCCACACGTGAAGTGTGGCCCACCCTGTATGTGAAGCATGCTTACTAAATGCCACTTCATCTTGGTTTTAGATTCCTCCTCAAAAAAACTCGAGAGTCTGTGATAGGACTCGTTAAGCATTCTCTCAATAACCCATTTTTCACACCTGTCATATCGATACAAGGTATTGAGATGGTATACAAGGGAGCTAATAAGTTTTTAACGGTTCATTTGCCTTGATTAGCGTCTGTCAGTACACTTTTCATTAAATACACAATTTATTTAATACCAATTACAGTCTAAAAAGAATCACGTTTCAAGCAGAGATACAGATAATGCCCGTTTTCATGTATACAACAAATTTACTTGGATATCTATTACCCCAGCCCCCCCCCCCAAAAAAAAAAAAAAAAAAAAAAAATGGACGGTCTTGTGGAGGCGTTTTAATGAGGTTACAGAGGCCATCAATATTTACGATTTTGTCAGTTTAGTGGAATACTATCTTCTCTTGACGGTAGGATAATCTGACATACACGTCATCGATATTGATCTAGATATTCCAAGGTCCGGAGAAGATGACATGTTGCCAAAAGAAATTGTGAATATCGCTATTGAATGACAGAGTATAAGGTATATACTACAATTCTTTTTCGTTTTCACTATAGGCCGAGCTCATCTATACGAACCAGAAAATTGAAACTAAAATTAAACATCCAAAATTATTGAAGTAATACAAGCATACAATGTACTATACTATTGGAAGTGAAAAGCACAGGATACATGCTTTATATTTAATAAAGGAATTACATGTAAAGATAGATATTCGCACCTATCTCGATATGAAATGTAATCAAAAGAAATTCGATACAAACGAAGTAACAACAATATTTTCATTATTTTAGTTAGTGATTATGTCACGTTAGTTTCATGTTTTGTACTATTATGATATACTACAATTGCATGAATTCTGTATATAAACACTGTTGTAAATAGCTGTAATTTCAGGAAATGAACAAATAGAGTCCCTCGAAAGAGGATAAATAGGAACAAATGTACTGTTATAGTGCTCTGTGAAAATGTAGCTGGTAAAGCTATGAAAAGAAGAAGAGCAAGGAAAATGAAATATAACCGACTATAAAAGAAAAGTACAAATTTGGTTTGAATTACATTTACGTATCTGTGCATGCTCCTGTGAGCACATCCGTTTCTCACTATCTTACGACTTTTCGCCAAGATACCTGATTTGAAAGAGAGCTTATAAATAGACCTCTATGTTCAGCATTGATCTAAGGTTTCTCTGCGATTGCCTGACAAACAAAGCAACACCGTTATTAACCCGTGGTGCTAAACAGACAGCTATAATATGTTGACAGTGCACTCGAAACAATCTCTCTTACAATCTATGGAACAGCAAGGTTCAGAGTCCGATACCTTTATTACTTTTGGTAATTTATTCGGGTGGGTGTTGGAATCAGCGTTGGAGACTGTGATTATGTTGACTCAAGTCGTTTGTTCTGGTAAGAAGACACTTTGGTAATGATCACGTGATCTCTTCAATCTGAAAGTGAGTTGAGTGAAGGTCAAGGGTCAAGTTACTCCTGACATTTATAGAACGAGAGGAGGAGATGATATCAGTGGAGAGGAGGGATGCAAACTGGAGCACAGATCAAGAATGGAAGTCGAAACTCCCTTCTTACTTCCAGTTATCTTGTATTTTGAAGATTTCTTCACTGATATCTTAAAGAAAGGAGGGGAAAAGAAATGGAGAGGGATTGTAAGTTGGGAAACAAAGAAAAGGTAGCGGACAAGAGAGAGAGAGAGAGAGAGAGACAGGGAGAGAGAGACAGGGAGAGAAAGAGAGAGAGAGAGAGGGGGGTAGAGAAAAGGGTGGAAGATGAACAGAAGAAGGGAAGTGAAGTGAACATTAAGCCATGTACTCTATCACCTTAACTTGGTTACGCCTTTAATTTATGCCAGCACTCTGTTGCACCTAAAGATTGATCGTGATTCCTTCGGATTGGTTTCAAATCCCCTAGCAACCAATCAGGATGCGTATTCCAGATGCCTCATGTTGAAAGACTGAATGTGATTGGCTGTCTTGGGACATACCATCTATTACAAAACCAATACCTTATACACAAAACAGACGACAAACAACAGTTGTTTGCGCAAAAGACTTGAAGGCAAACTTTGCAAGAATATCGGGAAAATAGCCATTTTATCATAAAGGCTTATTACGTAAATGTTGAATTTAGCACTGGCAAATGTTACTTACATTCTGTGTAAACAATGTAATTGTATAACGCGCAGTAAAAAGTTCCGAAATGTTGAGAATATTTCATATAAAAAGTATCTTACTGCATCATATTTTCACAAATGACATATTGGTGACTTGGTATCAAACGTCAAACACCTTAATAAGTGCAACAGGACTTAATGAACTCAATATTAGAGTTAATCAGGTAATGTGGGTCTATATTGTACGTCAATAATACTGCACTGAGTAATCATAAAGATTATGATGATGGCGTACAATAACCCTTTGTAAGGGACACAGGGAGATCGTTTCATTGCCATACTAAGTCCACATCTACCCAAGATCGTTCCTCCGTAGATGTCAACGTTTTCTATCAGCACAGTGCCACCACTGCCGAACCCTCACTCTTGCATTGCGATTTGAAGAAATTGCTTTCGGTTTAGGTGTACCTTAATCGATTTTATGTGTGTAGGCCTATAAAGAAGTTGGTCTCCTGATTTAGCCTTTTCTATGACTGTATGACGTAAAAATAGAAATTACAATTTTGATAGTGTCATTAGAACGAATAATTATAAAAGCGAAGTAATGAATTATAATTTATTATCTGATACTGCGTTTGTTCATTCGGATATTTCCAAGAATGATCAAATATATTGTGCTCCCTGCCTCCTAAAAATATTATCCACGATTTTAATTAAAGAATGTTCTGCTGATTATATAGGTCACTAAGCGAGGGAGAGAGAGAGAGGGAGAGAAAGAAAGAGAGAAGGGGGAGCGAAGTGCACATTAAGCCTTGTACTATATCACCTTAACATGGTTACGCCTTTAATGCATGCCAGCACAAAGATTGATCGTGATTCCTTCGAATTGGTTTCAAATTCCCCTAGCAATCAATCAGCATGCGTCTTACAGATACCTCATGTTGAAAGACTGAATGTGATTGGCTGTCTAGGGACATGCCATCTATTAAAAAGCAAACCTTATACACAAAACAGACGGCTGACAATAAGTATGTGTTTGTGCAATAGACTTGGAAGCAAACATTTGCAAGAATATCGGGAAAATAGCCATTTTGTCAATAAGGCTTTTTACGTAAATGTTTAATTGAGCATTGACAAATTTTATCTACATTCTTTGTAAACAATGTAACTGTATAACGCGCAGTAAAAAGTTTCGAAATGTTGAGAATATTTCATATAAAAAGTATCTTACTGCATCATATTTTCACAAATGACATATTGGTGACTTGGTATCAAACGTCAAACACCTTAATAAGTGCAACAGGACTTAATGAACTCAATATTAGAGTTAATCAGGTAATGTGGGTCTATAATGTACGTCAATAATACTGCACTGAGTAATCATAAAGATTATGATGATGGCGTACAATAACCCTTTGTAAGGGACACAGGGAGACCGTTTAATTGCCATACTAAGTCCACATCTACCCAAGATCGTTCCTCCGTAGATGCCAATGTTTTCTATCAGCACAATGCCACCACTGCCGGATCCTCACTGTTGCATTGCGATTTGAAGAAATTGCTTTCGTTAAAAGAGTAATTAGTCTAGTACATTCGTTTTATGCGTGTATAAAGAAGTGGGTCTCCTGTTTTAGCCTCTTCTATTACTGTATGACGTGGAAAGTAGAAATGAAGATTTTGATTGCGAAAAGTCTCATCGAAACGAATATCACCTAAACGAAGTCATGGATTATAATTCGTTTCCTGATACTGTGCTCGTTCATTCGGATATTTCCAAGAATGATCAGATATTTTCTTTATCTTTCCTCTAAAAAAATTACCACGATTTTAATTATAGAATGTTCTGCTGATTAAATAGGTCACTAAGCCCCTTTAAAATTTTCAATTCACCAGCAGAAAGCGAAACTAAACGCGCGGCGGTACACTCCCGGGATATCTGCCTCGTAGGCGCTGAAAGATTAAGCCCCTCATAGTCCTGAATAGTAAGGGATAGGGGAAAAGGGCCTCTCAATAGAGGGTTTATACCGGCGCGACTCGCTAGGGACAGCCCTTATTTGATTAGAGATCGAGAAGACTATAATCATACAATCACGGCTTGTCCATAGACACCTTGAATTGATTTAAGATGTGCATACAAGACTGAAAGCAATGGGCCGACTTGACGAGATTGGATTACTATTCAGGAAGAGAAAGAGAGAGAGAGAGAGAGAGAGAGAGAGAGAGAGAAGGTGAAATGTGAAACCATGTCGGAATGAAGACCAATTCCACATGGGCGGGAACATGATGACATGGCTTTTTAACCTAGACTTTCGAATGGAATGGATTAGTGATTCCTTCCTATTGACTCATACAGCCGTTGTTATGTCACGTGATATGCTTACAGCCATTCATGAAGAAGTGAAGGCTAACATTTCCTGGAAATGGAATGCTTACTCAAACATGAAAAGATAGAAACATAAATATCTTGCAAGTTTGGAATATTCATGTCTTAATAACACCTCCACCAAGGCCGAACAAAAGGAACACAAATAGAGAGGATGAAGAGGTTTGAGCACACACACGAGAGAATAAGATGATGAAAAATGATGCAAGAATAGAGATCATATTTTGTTCATAAAAGAAGGATTTCTTTGTTTTAATAAATATAGGTTCAGTTTACACGGGGTCGATATTGGTCATACGTATATATAGGGCTAAAAGATAAATAGCTGAAATTGTATTATCCGCAATTTAGAAACAAAGGCAAAATTATGTTCTTTTCATAGCAAAGAAAAGGGATTGGATATTTAAACTAAGTTATGAACAGTCGAAGAAAAGGATTTAAAGGTACTATGTCCCATTTGCAGGCCAAAAAATGAAAAGGTTAAATTCCAACGGCATTTGAAAGATAATACTAATTTAGAACTTCCCTAAAAAAGGTGGGGCTTGAAAATTGTCTTCAAGTGGGAAAATAACGAATATTAGTTGTCAAATCGACTTAGGAGCTATAGAGCCAATAAGTAATAGTGTTGATTTTCAGACCATTGTACCGAAAGGTCATACATTTTGTGCTGCGCAAAGACTCAATCAGTTTAATTTTGGCCATCACAAGGAGTGGGTTATTGATGTAGACAAATGCTCATGTACCCTTTAGATCTACAGCTCATTTTATGTATGTTATTACCAAAGAAGAAAAAAGCCAGTCAGTCACTCAATAGTGTCTGACAGTGAAGTCTAGCAAGTAAACGGGTTTCCTTGCATAATTTGAATGTTATGACACTGCTAACGTTCAAATTTCACAGATGGGACATACATGACATATTCATAATTCCTGCAAAGTTCTTCAGAATTTGAGGTTGGCTGCAAAAGGGACATAGTATCTTTAAGGTATATAGGACATAACGATGTATTTACGAAACAAGGTGATGACTTATTTAGACATTCCAAAGAATGATTGACATTTAACCCGGCAAGTGACTGACCACTTCTGACTACATCTCTTAATCAGATTACTATTAACTGTTAATATCCCAAAAGATACAATGATCATTGACCTCTTAATTTAGCACGTAAAGGTATTAACATTCCAGGGATCCTACCTGGCTCTGAGGTTAAGGATACGTGTGATGAGGTTGATAACACGGAAGGTACGAATAGGAATTCGATTGACCGCTGTGGTCTGGGATGATCAAACCAGGGAGAGTGTAATGGATGGTCAAACTGACCACACGTCATCATCGGTCACTATCTATTTATCGCAAGGCAAAGAGAGATGACCTGGGAGTAACTGTTGTCGAATCGAAAACCCGTCTTAGGTTTTGGTTGGTGTTTTTTCTATTATGACTTATCTATCCAGGTGCCGTCTTATAAAGAGTTACGATTGATCGCAACTTATTTGCGATCGATATCAATCGCAATTATGCACATGAGGATAGGAGACTGCAACCTTGCGATTAATATTAAAGGATAAATCGCAACTCGTTATAACACGGACTCCAGCTAAGGCATTGCATATCTAAGGCCATTCACATGATAAATACATCTTTCACCTCAGACAAAAATTAATACATGTGAATCAAGAACAAAAAAATCACACAAAGCACGCGATTTGTATTTCTCGAATACTCTCTCACGTGATTATATGTATGACTATGATTGTTGATTTTAAAAAGAAATCTGTAATAAATGTTGAATTGTATTGAATTGAATTTGTATATCGCATGTGTAGCTTTGTGCACACACTCAATACGATCACGTGATGCTGCGCAGTGACACGAATATAAGGTTTAAAGATAAACTTAAGCACTGGTCATGAAGTACATACATAGATACATAGATCTGGAATTAGTTAGGAAAGCAATGGTTATGTATATAGTCCATAATAATAATAGCCTAATAGTCCACTCCAAATTTTATTAAACCGAAACGAAAATTCTTTTTGCCCAATTGATCGTGAGCCCGGCAGCCACTGAGCAGCGCCAGATCGACGTTGCCCTATCCCTTATTGTTGAACGCCAAACAAGGTAGCAACAACTCCCATCTTTTAACGTCTTTTGGTATGACGCGGCTGGGGTTCGAACCAACGACCTCCCGGTTGTGAGGCGGACGCTCTGATGACTCCGTTTTGCTAAACAGTACTTGCATTGCACACGACCATTTGTCTTGGGGACTAAACACGTGTCAGAAAAGGTCAGTCCAAATTCGCAGCTATTTCTCTCGTCCTCTTTCGATAATGAGATCATTGAAGAGCAAATCCCTTTCAGGAGATATTTTGTTTAACTAAGATATTCTTCCAACCAGGCATCTTGAGAAAGAAAATAAACTATTGTTTCATCTCTACCAGACCTCTTAACTTCTCGTTAAGAGCGTTTAATGCCGCAGTTTGCTATGACGCTATAAAGTCCGCTTTACGAGTGCAAAGTGGTCGTTCGAAAATAAAAGTCTCTGGTGGTATTGAACATAAAGGTAAACTGTAAGTTGTGATGGAACGAAAAGCATCACCTCTTACCTTAACCTGAAAAACATATTAGCGCTTAAAGTGAAGACTTGAGCCCCTTAGAGATGATAAATATTAGATAGGCATGTGGAATGATCGTGATCCTCTGAGCGTCTCGATTGTTTTAAAGGTCATCCAAAGAAGGAACAGCTACCGTGCACACATCAGGAATAGAAGCGGCTATACAAACACCTTGAGGCTAAATCGAATGGCTAATTACTCGCGACACCACCGAATCATCCATCAATTCCGAAAAGCCTGATGGATCTTGATCGTATAGAAGAAGATTCTATACATAAATAGTGAAGGGGGCTGTGGTTGAAATGCAAAAAGTCATTTAGTTGCATTATTTATCATAGCAGTTCAATGATCGCCGACTCGTTTATTTTCATCTTTCTCTTAACGTTTCTCATCGTCCGGTATAACATGAGAGGAGCGAAACGGACGCATCGTCATCTTGAAACACATCGGATTGTAGTTTTAACCTCATACATGGTATGGCCCTTTCAAGCCCTCTCCAAAATGTATCCAAATGATCAGCTCCTTGTAAATTAAGACAGAAACTTAAAAAGTTGGGTGAACAGTAAATTAAAAAGAGAAGATCTTAAACAGTGATAATCATGAGGAAAACGAAAATAATATTTATACACACAATGTCTACTTGCTGTACAAAACAACATTGTTGTAAAAATATAACAGCGTAGGCCCCAAAATACGCCAATGGATCAACATAAGCCTATAAAGTTATCCATTAAAAGAATTAAATTGCTGATATAAGCAATGAAATATCATTTTACCAAGCGCATGATGAGATATGAAAAACTTTTTTTCACACACAATACATTTATTTAGGCGTTATATGTCTCACTTTATGCGTTGAAAGCACTTATCACTGTTTTACTTGCACTGCATTATTTAAAAGTAAACTATCGTGTGATCAATATTGTGACAGAAGAGGTCACGCTCCGCGCATCAAATCAGTAGTAATACAAATAGTTACCTGACACGTTTTAATGTAAACTCTTCTTTTAATTGTAATCATAAAATGCCTTAATGATGTAAAACATCTAGCTATATTCAAAACATGTTATTTGAACTCTATACAATGATCACCCTTTTTTATTTCTTATAAAATTATGAGAAGGTGAGAGGTGCCAGTGTGAGTAAAAGTTGTCAGCAGCAACATTTACGTCCTACCAACAAAATAAACTTATCGTATATTTCTATAGGTTCCTGAACATTTCATAGTTTGTTCTTTTCTTGTCTGGGCGTCCTTTAATAAATGATAATATTTGTCTAACAAATTTGATGATATGTAACTTTGTAGTCTGATTAATTTGTCAATTACTATAATCATTTTTTTTAATTATGACACAATATGTATTGTATGTATATTTTGTTATCTGTATTGTATCTGCATGTGAAATGTGAAACCAATAAACTAAACTAAACTCAACTCAACACAAGGCTAATAAAGCATCTCTATTGAAGAAAAAAAGAGATGGTCGTTTACTAAATTAGTTTTTCTAATATATTCAGAAGCCGGGGAAGTCATAGAATTTATGAAACTGCTACCACTGATCATGATAGTAGAATATGAATATCTAATTTCTTACACTATCGAGAACTAGACCCAAGCTAACGTCAAATCATTTTGAATTATTCAAGCCAGGAGACACCATTTCATCCAACGATCCAAATGTTCTCGTTAACAGCGATGTATAGCGGCTATAGTCTATAAAAACAAGAGAATTCCGTCATGTTTGTTCAATACTCTATGAACGACAGAGACTCCTCTCACCATCAACCAGCTTAAGGCCATTCTAACTTTCAGTGTGATTAAGGTTTACCTCTCTATCGAGAGGGTGAATGAGTGTGATTAACATACCGTGACAGACATTACCCTAGGCATGCACATGTGGCATATATACCTCAATCTACTGGAATTATGTCACATACGACTTTCAAGGGAGGATGATGGTACTAAGAAGTAAACACTTGGAATATAAAATGAATCGGAAGCCAAATAATGCCATTCATGGATCTCGTGGTTTGTTATGAGCTCTAAAATCCTAACTACAAGAGTACTATTTGATGATTATTCCAGATATACTTTTTGTTATGGAATTAGTTGAAGTACGGGACAAAATATGATGCCTGTAATCCAGCTAAAATGGAACTTACAAACTGATTCAGCTGAGTCACGTCTTTCGGATGGTGACGTTAAAGGTCGGTCCCCAGACGTAAATAATCATATCTGATTCATACACGGACTCTGTAAAAACCCAATTACACACACACACACACACACACACACCGAAGACAACGAAACACAAAAAATCACTAAGATCACTGCCATGTGATATCATTACCTGTCTTTCTTTTTTTTAAAGTGAGATAGGACGCCTGAAAATGATTTTGAATGGATGACATTTGATAATTATGCATGAAAACGAAATCCAGATTCTGACGTATTGAAAATTATGTTCTTCCCAGATAGAGTATCTTCACGGAGAGCTTCATACTGCTAGCTGTTGGCATACCAAAAAGTTGTTTTCATATTCAGTGATCATTCATGTTGCCTCTGTATTACGACAAGTCCAACTGTGACTTTCATTTGGTAAATGGACAAGATATGCCACTGGTACTTTCATATTCGGTGATCATTTATGTTGCATCTGTATTACGACAAGTCCAACTGTGGCTTTCATTTGGTAAATGGACAAGATATGCTACTGGTACTTTCTTTATTCTATTTTTGTCTTTATTTTGTAATTGTCGATGGTGGAATGCGTTCAACAAGTATACGCTGTATAGTTTGTTGACTTAAAAAAAAAGGAAAACGAAAAAGGTGAAAAGGAAAAACAAGAAGAAGAAAAAGTAGAAGAACAAGAAGAAGAACTAGAAATGCAATCGTGTCACAACGATGTGCGTGCAATGACGCCATGTTTCTACGTGTCAAACGAAGGAGCTACTCTCGGACTATCCAGAGCAATATGTAAGAAGTCTGCAGCTTTTGTGATAGTGGAGATAGTTAGGGCGAAAGAAAGGTCACCAAAACGGCCCGAAACGGAAAAAAATGGTGCCTGGACGGTCACGCATGAGGGTTTCCGGAGAACAAATAATTCAGTGACCTTGAAGGAATGCTAGAGACTACGCCTACGAATTTTGAAGGGAATTGGAGTAGAGGAAAGGATCTAGAAAGGGCTCGCAAGCACTGCGTGCAAAACCAATAGGATTTGGGGCATGATGAACATGTTGCGACGCGTGCTTTGGCATGAACGGCCGCCCATACTAACACAACCGAATGACAGTCTTAAAAAATGACGTCATAGCCGATACGTGTTATAATTGGGCGGAAACTCGGCGGAATTCGTATAGTGACCCTTGTTCAATCTTGTTTTCTGTGTGAACATATACCATACTTGGTATCATTCGAAAGGGCACTTCATTGCGGTCAGTTTGACACCATTGTCATCTGCGCACAATGTATTGCACGCATTAAACACGCTATCATAATTGTAATGCATAGTAAATACATCATTTTTGGCGATAACTTTGCGCTGACACAATCGAATTTTACCAAACTTGGCAGACAGTTGTCACGTATATGGATACATGTGTCTGTCAGGGTTTCATTGATGTAGGTCTAAAGATCGCTATTTTAGAGCAAGTTGAAGTTATTTCGGAATTTTCTTGAAAATGGCGAATTTGGAGGGCAATTTTCTAAAATTTGGTCAGTGATAGGGTATATAATTTTGTATATGGCTGGAAAGGGCATATCCTCAAGTATCTAAATCCAAAAAAGGGTACGGGTCTGCCAAGCCATAATGGAGATACGGCCACAGAAAGAAAGCCAATTCCCAGAACTTTAGAGGGCGCTATTTATGTTTTGCAAAGCCATTGGAGCGTGAAATTTGACATGGCTATGTGCAATTATAAGATAAAGATACTGT
>JAVYIG010000048.1:247500-297500 GCA_035222895.1 Strongylocentrotus droebachiensis | reverse complement strand
TCGCAATTCGGCTTATGCCGCAATGATGTTTTTCATTAAATAAACCAGTTATCTATCTATCTATCTCCTACTACTACTCATACTACTACTACTAGCCTACTCCTACTACTACTATACTACACTATAACTACTCCTCCTTCTTATCCTCAGCCTCTGCATCTTCCTCATCCCCTTCACTCCACATTATTCCCCTTTCTTCTTCTTCCTCTTCTCTTCTTCTTCTTCTTCTTCTCCTTTCTTCTTCTTCCAATTCTCCGCCTCCTTTTCATTGTATTACACTTCAACCCAGGCGCGTACGCAGATTTTTTTTCGAAGGGGAGGTTTTAAAATTCGAAAATCGCGCCGAAAATTCGCAACGACTCAGTCAGCCGCTGAATAAGCGGGGGGGGGGGGGGGGGGGGGGGGGGGGAGGGGGTAGAGCACATTTTTTTTTTTTTCTGTTTGTCCCGAAAATTTGGCCGATCGATATTTCGTTCCGTTGAGGGGGGGGGGGTTGGTTAGTAAGGTCACCTTTTTGGGGTCACCCATTAGCACAATTTTTTTTTTTTTTTTTTTTTTTTTTGAGGGGGGGGGGGGGGGAGGGTTTTCCTCCAAAACACATTCACCAACAAAAATTTAAGGGGGGAGATTCAACCCCTCCCCCCTCCCCCCCCCCCCCCCCCCTCCCCCCCCCCCCCCCCTCCCCCCCGCTGCGTACGCGCCTGCTCCAACCTATACTTTATATGTCATATTTAAAACTCTTTTTCACGTCCTCTGCAATTTCGAATCCTGACATGGACAAGTTATTCCATGTAAAATTCATCAATATGCTGAAATCCTTCGAAGCAATAATATTATATTCAGAGAAACCCTCATTCCATTTTCAGCTCCATTCCAATTTTACTTAATCATTCCATAAATTGACATAAAAGGTTTTCCACAACCCAGTTTTGTATGCATTACTCCATGTACATTACATGTAACTATACCTGCTCTTGGTTGCTAGCCTTCTGCCTTCAGATTGTGACTCCTAAAGCCAATGTTAATACTTCAGTAGGGTGTCTCAAGAATGATTTGTTTCGTGGATAAAGTCCTGCTTTGCCTTTCATAATAAATTATAACCAAACTTAAATCTAAAGATGTGCCATTTTTAAAGGTAAGAGTGAGATTTTCCCGTATGAAGAGAACGGGCACATTTGGGAGATTGATGATGTGAAAGACAAATGATTCTTTGAAATTTTTCGGTACATCCTACATGGTTATATAATATCTACAATCTGATATATCGAAATTATTTGTCAAAATAAAGCAGACATTGCCGAGGCACTCAACAACGTTAACACATGTCCCAAAATATTGAGGGAAAATGTATTTACCTCTATTTAAATAGAAGGCTAAATTGTTGTAGTAAAGATGTCCAAAAAAATTATGAGCTTTCTCTTTTATCAATTTTACATCATTTCATATAAGATTTGTTCCCTGAACAACATTATTTATCATCACCAATTTTGATGATTTCAAACCACACCATATTTTGTATGAACGGCATAATCAATCTTCACTCATTGATTCAAGTTTTTGTTCACACCGTATAATCGCATCACTAGAACTCAACCTTTATCTTTAACATAAATTTCCTTGATTGGTTGTTGAGCCACCCTGTACAAGAAAGCCTCACTCCCTACAACAGGCGTGTGACATTTGAAGATTAATCGCAATCAAGATGCATGAGTAACATAACATCATGTTGAGCCGCTAAAACACAATTGTGAAGGTGTTCACATGTCCACATTATCCGGGTTCTCTATCACGAATTTATTTCATTTATTCGTTTCTGTTTAATGGTGTAGTACTAGTAGTAGATTCTTTTTTCGTTTTCTTTTTTGTTGTTGCAGTGGTTGTTATTGCTGTTTTTCTTGTTGATGTTGTTAATATTGTTCTTGTTATTTTTGTTGCTGTTATTGTTCTTGATCATATTTTACGAATAGATAGTGAATTATATATTTACGAAGGAAAATCAGGCCTGCTCTGCCTGTTGATGTTAAGATCACTTGTAGTTTTGATATTCTTACAAGATTTCTTAGTACATCATTGAATGTGTAGATTATGAAGAATTTCATCTATCGTTTAGGTTAATTATAGTTTCATACCTCTTGTTATGTTACATCCCTCCTCCCTTGTTTGAAGGACTGTTAAAGCTGTACAATAATTCTCCAATTTACATATTTTCCCAGCTTTTCTATCATCTGTTTGGACATGATTCACTGCAAGCGTTACGAAGAGACGTTCGCATTTAGCTACAGCTGAATACCGTCATACATTGGTACAGAACGTCTTCATAATGCCTCTGGCAGGAGTAATATTCATGCCTCACTATTTCTCCCCTCCGAGAGTGCCATTTTGCATGGTTTTAAAAAGAATCGATGCGAAAATTCTGACAGCTAATGACATAATGCATCTTCTGGATTTAAAAGCTAACTCTGTCAAATGAACTAGAATACCAGCATAACTGAAGCAGGTGAAAATGTGTGTTATTATGCAGGCCGGACTTTCAGAAATGATTTGCCTCATGTAAAATATTGATTAGTTTTCGCATTCTATCTAATACCATTGATCAAAGTATTCGAATCTCGAAAAAGAACTGTATGTGTTGCCTTTCGCCTAAACTTCAAATTGTCTAGTTTACTGTCACTTATGAATAAGTTTTATGGTAGGAATAGTGTTTTTTTTAAAGATTTAAAGAACATTTGTAAAGTTATTTGTTGTAAACTAACAATTAATGTAGATTAAATGTAAATACATGTAACAATATAAACTTAACTTAGATCGATGAGACTGATATTTATTCAAACGAATAACGATATCAATTTTTTATTGATTTTTTATAGAAACAGGGATATATTTGGAGAAGGATTTGGGTTGTTTTTTTAGAAAGAGAGAGAGAGAGAGGTATATATATAGAGGGAAATGGAAAAATAAGAGGAAAAATCGGTAAATGAATTCATCAAAGGGTGTCTGACGATCCGTACTTCCAGTGGTGTAAATCAAACATCAATTATGTTCTAAATTATCTTTTTTAAAGAGATACTGTACGTGTGCCTTGATGCAGAAGGGGATTGGCATAAAAGTCCCGGATGCAGATTCCGCCACTTTACATTCACACGCATCGTCTCCACGCATTTCATTCTTTAAAGTCCTTGCATATAAACTAAGAACGTAGGCTTTCGGTAGATTGAATACAAATATCGTATAATTATTTGAATATATATAAATATATTATATCCTAATTTAATTTCATTTTCAATTAATATTTCCGTAGATGACTTTTCGAAACAATTTACAACGGTTACCTTTGTCATGATTTTTTTTTTCTCGTTAAATCCTAAATGCCTTTCTCTCTCTTTGTCTGTCTGTATCTCCTTTTACCTCCTCCAAAAGAATCCCCCCCCCCCTCTCTCTCTCTCTCTCTCTCTCTTTCTTTCTTTCTTTCTTTCTTTCTCTCTCTCTTTCTTCCCCCCTCTCTCTCTCTTTCTTTCCCCCTCTCTCTCTCTTTCTTTCCCCCTCTCTCTCTCTTTCTTTCCCCCTCTCTCTCTCTCGGTACGGTATATTGTTTCACATGGTACCTCTTCTCACACATTCCCTCACTCCTATCGCGTAATAGCTTTTCATCTATCCCTTCCATCAAAGGCTTATATGCGGGGGTTCTCACAGCTCTTTTAACGTTCTCCCACGTAACACTCATAACGCTTATCCCCCACGTTAAAGACAAAAAGATCGTTTTGCTTCAAGTACTGAGCCAGCGCAAGCTCTAAAATCGCGCGCGTAAAATTAATTGGAAATTCTCGTCCATTTTCTCCCAAGATGAGCCGATAATGATTTAATGCATCGTCGCCTCTGATTGCTAAGTTACCTTCCAATTTCAAGAGTATTATCTTGATTCCGTTACTAAGATACTCTTGCTTAGGTAATTCAGCGTAGGCACGGCTTACCGATCCGAGTGGATTTATGGTATTTCCTCGCTCTCGGTCTTTGTTTTTTTTACTAAAACTATTTAGATTTATTACTATTCTTATCAAATGTTGTTTCTATACTTATTGAATTAAAAGTTTTCACTAAAGAAAGCTTGATGTCATTTAAAAGTTTAAAGAAAGAACAAATAACGCCCAATGAAGTAGACACGTTACAAGTTGCCATTTGCTATAGCTTTATGCATTGAATAATAATTATAACAATCTGATATTATTTTGTAAATATGTCATGAAGATACATTCTCAGGATTCGACATGACACGGCAGAGTAATATGGCCAATAAGAGGGAGATGAATTCCAAGACAAGGCTAATTAAACAATTTTTTTAAAATAATGATGGACGAGTGAAATGTAAGTTTTTTTTCTTTTATAAATTGAACAGCAATCCGATCAAATGGTTTTAAATACTTTTTAACATTTATATGAATTTGATCAGTCATTTACTTTTTAAGTGACCCGATCTTTTCAATAGTCGACTGTTATAGTGACTATTCTATTCGTAACCCTTACATGGTACTAAAAAGAGAACCCTATTTTCAACAATGTGAATATTATAAAGAACGCTTGTCAAAAATGCTATTCTAAGAATTTATTATTGGCCAAAAATAGAAAGATGTTGGTTTTCTTTTAAAGTCAAAGCTCGTCATCTTTGAATAACCTGGAGCGATCTAAGTCCCTCGTTAGCCATCGTTATCTTGGCATTTCACTCAACAATCATAATAATGGCTTAATGTACCCTAAGCGTGTTCCCTTACCCATCCCACAGCTACTTTATCAATTCTCTCATTTCCTCTGAACACCAAGGATTACATCACTTAGGAGATGCTCCTGACCTAAGGCTAACTTTTCAGGTTTTACTCACTAGTATTGCTTGTCTTCCAATACTGGAGCTGCTCATATTTATGGTCATTACTTATTTGAATTGGAAATGGAAGAGGTCCCAATTTCTCTAACTGACGTATTTCTCTCTTTAAATTCAGCAAACATAGAATCACTGTCCCCATATTGCTTTCTGTTACAAGGTTAAATACCTTGGTGTTATTCCCTGCAACTATACTTCGATTGACGTCTTTCTTTTTCAATTTGGTAAACAACTTTTGCGCGTACCCAGAGATTGACATTTCTGTCAAGGTTAAAAGAAGAAATATTGACAAATATCTTCAAGTTAAGTCAGTCTTCGGTCATAAAAGGACCTAAGTTTGAGGTCGTGGTAGAAAGAACCCTCGATTTTTAAAGTGCATTCGCAGTCATTGTATGTCTTTGAAAAGTAAACAAATTCTTTATCTTCTCATCTTCTCTGCAGAAAAGAAAGAAATGACAAAGTTACTCATATTACTATCTGCGTTCCACAGTTGTGCATATTTCAGTTATGAATAATTACCAATGGTGATGAAGATGTAAATAATATGCCCTATTTTGTATAACCTTGCAAACAGTATTATGAGAAACATCCCTGACATTTCGTACAAATTAACAGAAATGCTACGTTTGCTGCTACAAGATCTTTAAAGACATTTACAAAGTATTCAAAAACGGATTGATGGACATTACCCCTTTGCATTGAGAGTATAGTGCACACCGACAGCATACAACAGCCCGATACACTGAGAGCGTACACCAAAATGTACGTCTGGGACTATGGGAATTATTGATTAACGTGACACGAAAAGTGACCTGATGTTTGACCAAGATGATGGTATATATGAACAGGGTCTCCTTGTATCAGTAGCAAACTAGATCAGGGTACCCCTAGGGGCGATGTTCCTTCACCCCCTCCCCCCCCCCCCCCCATCTACCTGCAGTAAAGGTGAAGGGGTAAAACTTGCTTCTGCTACCGTACTATGAGTTTGCAGTCATAATTCAAACAAAATGTAAGGAGGCTTATAAGTCTTTGGAAAAGCAAAATTAAGGTTGAAACATGTATTTTACAAAAAACTTACATAAACTCCATTTGGTGATGCCGGTCAAACATATAATCCTAGGACTATGGGTAAAATGTCTTCGTGAAAAGGGATTTTTCTTCAGGCAAATTTGTTTAATGTCCTCACGTTCATAATCATCTCGGTATAGTCCCATATACCCATATTGGTATTCAGTGTTTGTTGGTTTAATTATTCATGATGTTAAACAAGGTTCACACAATCGTATACAGTTCTGGTGGTTGTATATAACCTGAAAACACACAATTGTTCCTATTTACTATAAATAATAAACCATTTGGAATGACAAGAAAATCCGCTCACAATGCGATTGCATGGCCATATACTCAACATTATCTGTAAAAACAGATCGTTCGAGAGAATGGAATACGCGATTTGAGAGGTGATGGATGAAAGGATAACCTTTGACTAAAGCTTTTCTCTCCCTTCATCTGAGGCCCAGGGATCCAGTACAAGATTCAATAGCAAGTCTCACTTCTAATAATCAGATTTAAAGGATTTAGAATTCAATAAATGATGGGGATGCGTTTCTGTAAGAGAAGGGAAACGCAGAGACAGAGGGAGACTCAGAGTGCGGGTGCAATTTAACTCTATTTTGAGAGAGGGGGGAGGAGGGAGGAGGGAGGAGAAAAAGAAAAAGAACTTTACAGAAACATGAATTGAAAGGGAGTAAATGAGTGGAGGCAATCGACGGATAAGAGTGGGAGATTACATGAGTAAAGAACAAAAGGGTGAAAAATATAAGAGTTTGAAAATACTAGTGCTGAAAAGAAAAAGAGATCATATGGGGGGAGATATCAATATTTTATTGAAAGGAAGAGAAAAGAAAGGTTAAGAAGAAATAGAAATGAAAATAAAGAAAGATAAACTAGAAGAAGAAAAAAATAGAGATAGAGAAAGATAGAAAAAATAGATAGACAAGAAGTAGAAAATAAAAGGAAGGATAAGAAACAGAAAATAGAAAAGAAAGAAATTAAAGCAAGAGGATCGAAAAACAATGAGACTTACGGAGAAGTGTCTAAGAAAAGAATCGATAAAAGAGAGAAAAGGAAAAAATTAAAAGGGCGAAAATGGGATAGAGAGAAAGAGTAGGAAAGGATGGGAAAGAGAGAAGTGGAGCAAAATGAAACGTTCGAAAGAACAAAAGAGAAGAGAAGAGGAAGAGATAAGAAGGACAGAAAGTAAGAGCAAGGGGACAAAGGAGTACACATCTAGTGCAATCTTAAATTATTGGTGTAACTGCATGGAAGAGCTTTCTGCGATGGGCTCACATGACGCCATCTAGTCCAAGTCAGCTCACTGTCTGGTCTTACCACATCACTTACAAGCTCAACACGTTATCAACATGCAACGAGCTTCAAATTGACTGCCGTTTGGGTGACAAAAGCGAGTCCCATTTCACATTGGAAAGTTTATGTTCAGGACACCTCGGCGGTGAAAAGGTAGAATATCGTCATCCCTTTTCTTTAACATATGTCTGTCTCTGTCCCTGTCTGTCTGTCTGTCTCTCTCTCTCTCTCCATCTGTCTATCTGTCTCTCGGTATATGTCTCTCTGTCTCTGACTCTCTCTCTCTCTCTCTCTCTCTCTCTCTCTCTCTCTCTCTCACAGTCGTAGTAGTATTGTTGTAGTAGTATTATTATTAGTAGTAGTAGTAGTAGAAGTAGTAGTAGAGATGTATATTTGTTACAGTCTACAACAACAACAACAACAAAACAAAACAAACAAACAAATCAATATATATCATCATCTGTTATATTGATATTATTCATTTATTCATTATCACTCTCTGAATATTTCCTATTTCCCAGAAACAGTTGGCGTAATCTTTACCACGGATATTATGTTTATCCCCTGCAGTATTTCATATTTGTATTTCCCCATATCACTTTCCGATGTTATTGTTAAAACTCTGCCCCACTTATTGAAAAAAGAGGATGCTCACAAACACACTAAGTCATCCGATAGGCTTTAGAATCTACACGTGGGTGGACTGTGCTCCCTAAATGTATAGCTCAGAGCTTTTTAAATTGAAAATGAAATAGAGGTTGTATTTATTTCAATTAAAGTGACTTTCGCAGTGAGATATGTGATACAGTAAACGTTCCATCACTAAGTACATGGAGGGAAAAAATCAAATATTTTCAACACATGAACGTGCCGCGTTGAATACAAAGTCGTGCCTTTAAACCTTCGGGTCGTGATACCAATGAGGTGATGGCGAGAAGTGGGAGTGAACAGTAGACTGGATGAAAGAAAGTTAGAGTCATATTTTTGGATGGGTCATACTAATGACACAACTGATAATCTTATGCAATTGAATTTATATTCGGTTGCTCTACAGGGGCTACCCCTTTATGAATTGTTGTTAGGCCATTAAAAAAAATATACATGTTTAGCGTCCCCGCCAGCTTCCTTTTTGGGGGCCGCCTCCTATTTATTTTGTTTTGATTTTTCTTTTTTTGATTTTTTTTGTTGAATTTTTTTGATTTTTTTTTTTTAAAGAAAAAAAACATGAAAAACACTGCTAAAATGCATCTATTTCTGATTTTTTTTTTTTTTTTTTAAATGTCGGCGGCCATCTTGAAAAATAGCCCGACTGTCAGGGAAAATGTACCGAGCGGCCATTTTGAGCGGCCATTTTGGAAAAAAAAAAAAAAAGGTCCTCCTCCTTCCTATTTTTCGAAAAAACAGGACGCTAAACATTTTTTTTTTTTGGTTGGCCTTAATGCGACCATGGTAGGTCCATGATGCCACTAAGCCGGTTCAGAATTGGTACTACAGGTTAATAAGCGAAGGTAATGAATGGTGTAAGATACAGAGAACGCCTTTAGAGGAATCAGGTCATAATATTGTATTGCATAAATATATATGCAGATATGGCGTGTATGTACATTGTATTGCACATATTTTGTCCTACAGGGATAGCAATGGCGACAAATAATTACCCTCAATCTTTTATTTTATGAAATGAGAATTCCTCTTCTTTTGCCGCGTAGCCCAGCTACAATGTAGTACTCCAGATCAGACCGACACCAAATCGACAACAGACCGCAAAAACATAAATTACACCAAATGGCAAAATATTGGTCAAGTTCAAATCGATATAGAATCGGTTGGGAGGTGTGACTGGGGTTTTATACTGACTAAAGTTTTCATATGAACAGGGTATATTATCTGGGTGTGAATGTGTGATCATAGTGTGGTGAGTCGCTTGACTTGTGTAATTTCACGCATGTTGTAATGTGTATGGTGGGGTATAGCGATCTACACCGCATCGTTTAGGCAGCCTAGTCTTGGACAGTATGCCGATTGCCAAATACGAGAAATGTTTTTATCTACATGTATAAATCCAGAAGGGCGTAAATGCTTTATCACAAAGTCAATGCCTTTCTAGCTCCGAACAGGCATCCAGTTGTGATTCTCCTTCTTTTTTCTTCTTCTTGTACTACCTCTTCTTCTCATTTTTCCTCTTCTTCTTTGCTTCTTCTTCTTGTCTTTTTCTTCTCCTTGTACTACATCTTCTTCTCATTTTCCCTCTTCTTCTTTGTCTTCTTCTTCTTGTCTTTTTCTTGTCCTCTTCCTCCTCATCTTCTTCTTCCCGCTCTTTCCCTTCTTCTATTTCTCCTTTTTCTTATTCTTGTTCTTCTCTTCCTCCTCCCCCTATTTCTACTTCTTGTTTTTCTCCGTCTCCCCCTCCTCCTCCACATTCTCCTCATTATTGTTTCTTCTTTCTTCCCTTTTCCGTCAAATTAAAGTATTGTCGACAATCTAATAGGGAGTCAAGTGACTTGACGTTTCGACTAGTGTCTATCCATTTTCAATGTGTTCATGCATAATATATACGTGAATGAAGGCAATAAAATTCTAGTAATAAGAAGAAGTGAATGAAGTTTACGGGGTGATATTTAATCTTCCTTCAGTGTCTATTTTCGGCGCTCCTCCGTGACTTTTTGAAATAAAACTAAAATATTCATCCTTGATGTTCATGATGGTTATCATGGGCGACATGACATCAACCAAAATGCACTTAGCTTCTTCCTAATCCGAACCAAACCAAGGCACTTCAAGTTGATTCAGTGATGAAAAGGATTTGTTTCGCAGATGGAAGACGAGCGAAGAAACCCAATCTCGAGAGATAGCGACATAATCATACAGTTTACATCAATGTTGGAGTTTATGAAGAAAATGAATGTCACGATGGAGCCTGGAGGCCAGGACAAGGTGGAATTAATGACCTAAAAGCTAGCTGATGAACGTGCTAACAAGTTGAAGATGTCTCCAGAAAACAGGAGACTAAAAGAAAACAATATGCCTGATTTGATCTCAGATAATATAATCAAGAGCAACTTAGAATGAAAGTAGTTTTATTATCTGTTCAAGAACACTGATAATGATTATTATATGTGAGACGTCTTTCCAATTTAAATTTGATAAAAGCATTTCACAATGTTCACCTGATAATGCTTTAGTCTGTGGATGTATTCGCAACATGTCTACTCATTCTGGGAAATTCAGGCATGGAGATCCCCTTTCTTTTCTTCTCGTTAGCATGTACTAATAAAGTATAATATAGGCCAAGATCAGCTTAATTTTATGACCCAGATTCGATTGATTTTAATTTTGTTTAGGGTCATAGGGTCATATCCATCACACCACAGCATGGTTTGGTCCTGGGTTTGGCATACTCCTTTCCCCCGCTCGTTCACAATATCCATGCAGTTTTGAAGAAGAAAAAAAAATCACGTTTCTTAAAACAACACCAACAACAAAATCGTTATTCAATGACCCATCAATATTTTTCTGATCAGATTTGATGACGTAAATAGTATTTGACGCAGTGAATTAATTGATATGCAGACAAAAGTGTTTCGCGTATAATACATTAGAAACGCAAAAGAAATTTGCCTTTAAAAAAATAACGTGGGGTGAATAAATCAAAACTTGAATCAGGCTCCTTCTCGGAGACCATGACTTTTTTCTACAAGAAAAATCAGACGATGTTATCGATGCAAAAAGGAGAGTTTATTACAGCCACAATGATGAGTACAAGACGATACAAATCTCTTAAAAAATAACTGCAGTTCTCCGAGGAAATTAATAATGTCAAGAACATAAACACAGTCGTGCATAAACTCCAAAGGGCGCATAAATGCAGACAGATATTTCTATCCTGATCATCATATCCCTATGTAATCAAGTATTCATGGAAGCACCTGAATGCCTGGAGCAGAATGTTCTTTTTGACTCCTCCATTATTTCCCAAGTAATGACGGTTTACAAAACGATGTTCTGTCCCAGGGATGGCTGTTATCATAAAGGCTCCAAAGTGTTTATCAAGTAAATCTCTTCATCAACATGTTAACGGAACACGTATGATATGCCGTGTGCGATCTATACAAAGGCTCGTTCAGATATAGCGCGGTAAACCATGGGTAAACCGCCGCAAAGAGAAAATAACCGCGGTGTTTTCAACGTGTAAATGAATAACGGTCCTGCACGTATTTACTGTGCTCAGTGACCGCTTGTAAACTTTGATCCTCTCAGGGACACTAGATATGAGCCCGATGAACTTCGAAATAATTTTCGAGTAAACTTTATCCATCGTATTCGCCTATTACTTTGCACGGAGATTAATAAGTCACCAAGGATTTGGAAGTGTGACCTGATGTGATTTCCAATTAAATAGTTTCACAGCAATTTGTATCAAAGCCAAGATAAACTTGACGCTTCTTCTTCGGAAGTAATACCGTTTGAATTATCCTTGAAATAAATGGTCAATGGTGATCCCCGGGGCTCCATTTCAGCAAGGCTTACAATCCTTCTTCCCGGATCCAGTTGTCTCCGAATGAATGACCTAGCCGTCCTCACTCGTTAGCCTGATATCATGGCGATCACAATGGCCCCCTGATGGCTGCCAAATAGCGCACCGGGGAAGCTCTAGAAATCCTCAAAAACACAGTTATGATTTATCATTTGCCATTTGACTTTCAACAAGGCATTTTAGTTGACCAAGAGAGACACAGATATACAGATTAATAAATTGTATATGACCATTGAATCGATATGCGATTGGCAAGGTTGCTCATAGCTTTGTCGAATACTGACGCCTCTGAGTTTAATCTTTCTAAGCATGAGAATAATTTGCAGCATATTTTCGGTCAGAATATCGAAGTATGAAACGAAAGTCAGGAGTACGCCTCTATGAGTGCAACTTAACAACAAAGTGTTACACGGTGGCTAGCGATAAATGCTTCCCAGTCAATTCCCAAAATAATGTAATTCCTTCCATCAACACGGGAACAACTCCACCTACATGTAACCTTTCACCTAGCCTAAAACGCATCTGGAACGCTATACCTTTAATAATCTTTGTCAAAATTAAGCCTCACGCTGATGCAGGCGAAGTGAAACTTCGCGTCACCTCGCGGGAAATTCAATCCCTGGTCGTTGTTAAATAAAAAAAGGAGGGGGGAAATGTCCCGTATGTCTACCATGAGTATATATGCTGTAACCAGAAATTCTAGATTAAATAAGTGTTATCCCACGGATCATAATCCATTTCGGTCATACTCTTTGATGATTTACTTTGCCTTAAGCCAGATTGACCGTAAAATATCAAAAATAGCATAGTCCCCAAGACGACTTTAGACGTGCTTACGTTAGGAAAACACAGTATCAATCTCAATTTCCGTTTGTTTGTAGACCAGACGACTCCGATCAGAAAATGAATTAATCTCGGGATAAAACGATGTAGATCATAAAACCGGAATTAGCACAGTCAATATGATTTTGTTGGTATTTGACCCTGAATCTCTGATTGCAATTATTATTGATAATGGCCTCTAAAGCTGAGAGCAGTTGTTAACTCTCGGTCATTAAATTGAGCAGCATTTATCTTTACATTTTGAATACAAAGCGGCTAATCATTTCCCTAGGTGCCCTAGCTGCTGTATACCTGTACATGGGCACCATTAACTCGATCTGCAAAATTGTCAATTTATTTGATGTATGATTTTTTTTCATAGACACTGTTCATGTGACGATATTGTATTCAATTTAAATTTTCCATATTTCGAAATTCGATCTAATTATATAGCATCGTGTTCTTATCTGTATGTTGATAAGCATTTAGACTATAGCTTTATTCTTTGTTCTTTCATTGGTGAATTAAATTTAATTATACTTTCATGCTTGTGCTTTTACCATTATATTTGTCGCTTTTTCCATATGCTTTTAATTTGTATTGTGTATGTAACAACAACAAACATAACATAACAAACATTTAAAAGAATCCTCAATCGACTACGTATTCTGTGTCTACTTCATACCTGTTAGGTTATGTACGGACACTGTATTAACATTGATTCAGGTACCACATTCTCAAGAAATTAGAGACGTATATTTATCCCTATTTCCAGGAAGGGTCAAATTGAATACAACAAATTGAATCACAACATTTTCAATTACTGTAATCTATGCCAGGCTACACTGTACTATAATGTTAAACTGGTAATTTGTAGCCTGCCTAATGGCGAAATCAGAGTCAATAGTTTCTCTGGATCTTCCTACCCCTGTCTCTAAAGCCACACAGTCTCGTACTAGTAACATTCTCATGTCTGTCAAGGTTAAAAATGGCTGTACTGGCGGTGAATGGGTTAAGCTCTACGGGAGATAGCTCTGTTTATCTGGGGATGTTGAGCAGAGCACAAGATCCTTCAACTGTTCGAAAGTGCACTTCGTTATGAGGCAGTGGTGATTGACGGCAAACTCTCCCCGTAACACTGGGCGGCAAAATGAGCGATGTTCGGTTAAGCGGAATAGCTTCACCCGTTCACACTTGTGTGCAAGACTACTGGCGTCGCGCGCGAGGCGCCACGGCAAATCTCCCCCAATACCGTACACTGTCAATAGGACTGGACGCGTGCTGTGAGCAGTTTTACATGGACTATTTTAATGGAGATGTATAAAGATAATTTGATGGGTGTAAAAGGTGCCCTATTTCTGCAGCGCAACATTACGCTCTACATATATTTCATGGATCGCTGCATGGCAGCCACCTGATGAAATACATCCGAGATTAGACCTAGTGGAACTTTGTCAAATTAAACTATAGGAATGTGGTCTTATAATTGCGAAGCGAAACTAAATATCGAATAAGCAATATGATAGTCGTTAAATTGTTCTCGCATTTTTATAATATTCAATAGCTTCTTAAAAGTCATCATGAATGCACTGTCATTCAAAAAAGCTTCTAAATAATAAAGCGATGCAGCCCGCCCTATGCACTACGGGCTTGTAGCATACTTATGTAGACATGAGGATTAAAAAGTTCGTTGACTGTCGTCCTTTTCGGGATAGGTAAACATTTATAAATTCAGCTAAGGGATAATTATTTGTTGATCAAGTTATGACATTATATCACTGGCAATGAGAAGTTAATTAGATCGTACTTTCGAAGTGAAAAGAAAATGTATTTTGTGATATCATTTAATAACGATTCAAACCTGAATTGGAACGTGTTAATTTTCATTTATGTTGGAAATATATTTCATCGGAGGTTAACAAGGCAAAAAACAAAACACATATTTCATGAGCCACTAATTTTACTTTAAGCTAGTTTGAACAGGTGTATCAATAATATAAGATAAACGAAAAGGATAATATAAAATGAAGTAATTTGTACATAATACAATGTATATGCAGCTATTTCATAGACAGAAGGATTTCCTAGCACTGTTTCAGAACGTGCATTGGGGTAGTCACTCTGAATACAAATGGGGTAAACCTATGTTATTAACGAGAAAGAATGTCAAATGTTGACTGCTGATCAAATTATGACATAAATAAACTCCGTGGCAGGCGATCGGAAAAACAGCCGGAATTTACATTACAATTTTCCCGCGCAATATAAAGGAGACTTTCCCCAGAATAATGTACATGTACATGCGATGAAGATAATAGTACATGGACGGAGAGTTGCAGAAGTATACTGCTCCTAAAATTTGGTAGAAACTCGGAGAGGACCTAAAGCCGTCGGTCCTCTGGTTGCTTACTAACAAGCCAATCATTAATGCTTTCTTAGCTGTCAGGTAAAATAGCCAACACTAAAAGGATTATTACCAAAAGAGAAGGCATTGTTTACAACAAAAATCCCTTTGCGGCTATTTGCTCATAAGTTATTGCTATCATTGAGTATTACCATGGTGATGTGTCATAAATAATTTACGCACTGATTTCAAATACTCGTCTTACGGTCATTGACTGACAAAGTCCGGTATGTTTAACATTTCACAATCCCTAAAGAGAAGTCTTCGCGTTTACCTTTCATAGCTTCAGAGATGATGAATATGAAAATAAACACACCGATACATGTTATAAGCGTAAATTCCAGACAATTTTACGGCGTACTACTTTGTTTTTGTATTTGCTTTATTTTTGTTTGTTTGTTCAATTTTAATATCTGGGTTTTAATGTACTCCAATAGCAGAAATTTCAACTATTAAGCTCACTTGATTCACTCTAATACATGAAACCAAATATTCTACTCGTCAAATTACTTTGCAATCAAAGATATCAATATCTAGAAATAAAGGATAACATTTCCTTCTGTTAGGCGCATGTAAGTCTTTTTAGATGTCTGAAGAAATGTAATACTTGTTTTGATGGTTTTGCTATCGGGAGGGTTATTTCCTGAGAGAGATGTTGTTGACAAAATTTCGGAAACGAAAAGTTCGGGTTTGAATATTCATTCGTTCAATATCACATTACATTCATGGTATGGAACTATATTTGGTTCATTTCTGTATGAATTAGCAATGATTAGTGTCAGTTAATCTCAATGCGAGTCATTGCTGCCGAGTCGGTTATTTCGGTCAGTTAAGAAATATGTTATGAATTATACATATACGAGCACAGGGGGACGCTGTTGGAGTTCCAGGGTTCCACTTTTAGTTGGAGATAGACCTGGGGAAAATTACTTCAAGATATTGCTATCGAATAGGTATTGTGTTAGTTACAGTCTTCTCACTTTTAAATGGTTATTGATATAATCATTCTCGACATATAGTAAATTTGTCCCTCATTGTATAGAAAAAGTACAAAAATAACGACAATTCAGAATTAGCATAATCATTTTCCAATTTTGCAAGGAGCACAAAGTCATCTTGTCATACAAAACAAACATATGTATTTCTGTATAAATATAAGAAAGGGTGTATGAAATGATGAGTTTTGAATTCATCCTGGTTTTCATTACAAACTATACATGTAACCTCTCTTCTACTTTAAAGTTCACCGGAGCAAATGTGAAGAAAATATCTTCATGCTTTTAGTTTCTACGGTATGCCCTCGTGCCTAGTAGCTGTGAGGATGGAATCTGATAATGGTTGATGCAAACAGCGTGATGGGAAAACAATTTGTACACCTGTAACAGTGTTTAGAGAGTTGGTGAAACCAAAGAGAGAGGAGGTCAACAGTGCGCCTTCACGAGAACTACGAGAGGGGTGTATGGGGGCTTACCCCCCCTTATTGTCTGCAATGTTATGGTTTGTTATTATCTAACTGCTAAGCAACCAGGGGAACGTTGGCTTTAAGTACTCTCCGAGAGACTGAGTAATGAGGATTAATGCCTCACCGAAGGACACTAGCGCAACGACCTGGTTTTGAATCCAGAACCTCCAGGTTGCGAGACGACATCTCGACTACTGAGCCACCGCGCCTCCACAAATTTGTTTAAATGATCCACCGTACTCCTCAAACATGTATATCTTATTATTTATTATACGCGCCTGTTGGGAATTTCCTCAGCTCTGTCGACATATTTTGAAAGCAAAGAACACTTCTTTACACTGGTCGAAGATTTGACCATCTCCCAGAGCCAACCGCCACCCCTCACCCCCCCCCCCCCCCGTTTTTAATCTAGCTTGTAAAATGTTTCTGCAAACCTGTCGGCAATCGGTCCGACACCCTTTCCTTATAAAACGTCCTAGCGGCGCCACTGGAAGCTCCCTAGAAAGCTTGCTTGCTGAGCTGTGAGATCACGGCAGCTTTTAGCCGGAGTACTTGACAACATCCCGATATGATGCTCGAAAGATGTACCGCCAATTAGATTATGGAAGAGCAACATTCGGTCCTTTGAGGGTGGAATGTTATTAGTGGATGTTCGTTTGATGTCACGCTGCATTGTTGTGTGGTTGAAAGACGCTATGGTCTTGTAAGTAGCGTATAATGGTGCTGATGGAAAGAAAGTACCCGTTTGGGGAGGGCTAAAAGGTGATCGAATCTAATGGAAAGAAAACTGAGCGTATAAACATTTAAGATGAACCGCGATAAAGTATGGAAATAGAATGATAAAGCTCATTCAGTGAAATGTCTTATATTATTTTGTTTAGGTTGCCAATTCCTGTTGTGTCCATTCCTTTTATGTGAAGGTTGTGTTTCTATCGGATGAGAACTATGATTATGTCTAATTGCTCAGAGATTTGTAATAGAAATTATGATATCACTCTCCGTATCTACAGCCAATATGTCTGTGTATATGTTCATAATTATGTATAAAAGAGCATGACAAATTGGATTTGAATAATTATTCTGTTTTTTCTGTTACAAATTATTAAATAAAATGGAAAATCTACTTTTCATGGTAAAGTAATGAAATGGACAAAAACAAAACATGACAACAATACGACGAACACGATTTAGTTTAAAGAAGGGATATATTGATTTGATCCCCGATAGATTTAATGAACTCAAATATTTACCATTGAGATATCTGAGATATAATAACTGGCAGGATTGAGCATAGGAATAGATGTGAACGTCATCGTATAAGGTGACTGAAAGGGGGCCAAATATAGGATCTTTTCTGTCGTGACCTGACAAATATAAACACGATTAGATTAGGCGAGGGTTGTTTGCAGAGAAAAGTCCTTGGACAGCGCATTAAACCCTCCAACCGCCATGATTCTCTAACACACCTCAAGACTGAGGCCATATACTGTGAGAGAAGACTGGAAAGCGCCCCCTTCACTCCCCCCCCCCCCCCACCCTCCTCACATAATTATAAGTCATAATGTTCGTATCTAATGAGGGCGAATTTATTTTTGTTATAGAACTTAATGAGTGCTTTCGACGGAGGTGTTTTGGAATTCGAAACGGATTAAACCGTAAACATTAGTTACTTCTTTAAATGATATAATCTGTAAAATAATGTCTTGAGTAGGGCAATTTTACTATTTAAAATTCATATTCTCGTGCATCATGTCTTACTCTGCAAACAAAAAATTAATACACTTTTCCTTCCTCCGAATATAAGAAGGTCAACAGATCATGACTGTTTTAAAATCATAATCAAATGATTTTTCCTCTCATAATTATGATACTGTGGACTCATTATTTTCATAACAGCCACATTTTTACCCACATTTACGATTGGTGCTGCTTTTCCAATTACTTACCACCAAACGAGGTCAATCGGAACTTATTTCACGCCTTCCGAAACACATTTAGGAAATTGAGCTGACACACAATCATATTTCATGTTTGATTCATGTAAAGGTGTCTCATATTTCACACGAGTAATACCATTAGCGTGATTAGTTAATAACTTAATATCTATTCAGTCACATTCACATTCAAGTGAAATATCTTGTTGACTGTTCTCGTTTTATGGTATTTCATATAATGTAATACAATAATAGATGTCTACAATGAAATTCATCAATCTTACAATTAAATAATGCTTCTTCTGTCTCTCAAAAAGCACTTCAGTCATTGTGGAAGTGCATTTGGTTTCCAAGTGCTGTCTAATAGCACCCATTAAACAAAATCACTCCGATTGGACGCTGTCTAATAGACCCATTCATTCTCGGATAATGTCTCAATAAATGACCGCCATCAACTTCGTGGTCTAATAATGTCACTTGCCATTACAGTCTGAACACATTACCTTTAGACGACTTATTGATCGAGTAGTGAGAGCACCTCCAAGTTCTTTTCATTCACTGATTCGTCATTTATTTTGTGATGCAACTATATCATATTTTATTGAATCTTCTTAAACGTACATTTTTGTCAGTGCCCGCCACCTGTTTTTTCTTCTTTATTTTGGTACGATAGTTCCTCCCTCCTTGTCCATTTAATTTTCAGTATTTTCGTTTCGGTCTCTCTCACCCATGTTCAAATCTTTCTTGCACCTCTTTTAAAATATATTTTACTCGTAAATCATATTTTCAAAATTATACATCTCTAACCCCCACCCACCCCTCCCCATTCTCCCTCCCTCTCTCTCCCTCTATCTACTTCTGTCTGTCTCTCTCTCTCTCTCTCTCTCTCTCTTCTCCACTCTCTCCCTCTCTATTCCCCCCTCTCTCTCTCTCTATCTCTCTATCTCTCTCTCTCTCCCAGCTTTCATCAAGATCTCTCCCTCGGAGGACACCATTACTCTTCTCCACCATAGCCGTGAGTGCGTGCAGTACTCAGCAAACAAGCACGATGGATGCTCCTCTCGAATCATCTTTACTTCTCTCTATACCATCCCATCAGGCAGTCAGGCGTTCATGTAGTGCTTATCACACTTAAATGTTCCTTGGGCCCAACGCCCACTATACGATCCATCTACGATCCGATTTTGGAAGAATTTGCAATAGCATTTAATAACAACATTCAAACATGTAAAATCTTAGTGACCGAGGATCTGAATAGCCGGGTAATGTTGGAGCACCTTGAGGACCTTGCAAGTTCGATACGTGCGCTATATAAGAATCCAATATTATTGTTATTATTTATTTATTTTATTTATTTCTAATCTTTTGACAGGGTAGCATAACATATTTACATTGTTTATAACGTTTATACAGAAAAGTTAAACAAATAATACTCGTTTGCAAAATAAACATATATCATTAACCTAGTAAACAGTAATGTCAAATCTTAATTAAAGGGATTTTTTGCTTCCTTGCCAGAAGAAAATCTAAATCGGCTCAGAATCGTAGCCGATTCGGCTTTTATTCTTTGGACAAGGAAAGGAGGTCACTCTGTGTTTAATAAAGTACATGAGTTAATAACCATCTAACTCCAAACAGACTAGTTATGCAATCACAGAGGTGTCAATGTCGAGTCGTTTAAACACTTGATTGGATTGTGATGTGCAGTTCGCGGGTTCGAAACCTTGCGCGGTACTAGTGTCCTTTGGCAAGGCACTCTCCACCCAGACGTTTAATGTGTACCAGTAAGAATGAATTCCTTGAATACTGTGAGCAACGAAGTCGGTATAGCCTAGCAGAGCTGTGGTGATATTGGAGCGCCTTGGGCACCTTGCGTGGCGGATATGTGCAATATATTTCCCACTTTTTCTTCATTGAGAAGTAAAGCGAGAGAACTAAAACAAGAAAAAAGCAACACATGGGATGCTGCTAGAATACTTTTCAATTAAACGCCATACCCCCCCCCCCCTCTCCCCCTCTCTCTCTCTCTTCTCTCTCTCTCCCTCTCTTCGTTGTAACTAATAATGGTCGACCTACTCTTCTACACCGCATGCTCTATCACTCGCAAACCGCATCCTCGTGTTTCATCATTCAGCCACACTTCTTCTCAAGATGTATGGTGGCGTTTAATTGAGGGTGGATGACGAAAAGGAAAGTCAAGATTTTTGCCGAGGACTCGTCTGTCACTCAGTTGGAGCGTGTTTCTCATGTTGTGGTACACAGACACAGACGGTAGCCTGTGGCTTGCTGGGGAATAGGTAAGTGTTAGAACCAAATTGCAACTGAGCAGATAAGAGAAAACGATCTGAGGTTATTTCCCTTTTGGATTTCAAGAACGAGGAATTGCGATTAAGCTCGAGAAGCCTACGTGTATTTCGAAAGAATGTGAGTTTATAAACGTACAAAATATATGGGAAAGACACATGAATAGCATTGAGAATATTTGCAGATAATTATCACCCCCAAATACATTCTTTCTCTTCCGCCTCTTTTGTGTTCATTTATTATGTTTAGTTTTATTCTTTTTATTGATCTACCCCCACCCCCTGTCCTCATATCTGTATTTGTGTGCAGATTCCATTTGTTGTTGTTTTTTGGCCGGTTTTTTTTTTTTTTACCACGTACGCTCTCTATCCCATATCATGCCCCACATCACATCTCAAGCGCGTCAATTCACTTTCTCTCAACTCTTTTCAATGAAACTATTCTTTCTCAGATGAGATGAAAGTACTATTGATTGCATCGCTCTTACCAGTATGTAATCACCCAGACCATTCCGCCCTATAATACAATCATGATTGCATCACAAAAACCACTTTCCCTCACACTATACATTCACCAACGAAATAATGATATCTCATATTAAACTACATCCCCACCATGCACGCTCTATCCCACAGACGTTAACATGTAGAATGCCTCCTCAGCAGACTCTATTTACCGATTAGATTAGCGAGGTTTATATTGATAGTAATTACGCAATTAGACCAATGATGTTTATTGTGCTTCATCTAATTCGGTTAAATTAAAAAATGGTTTCTCACCGCCGCGCCGTACCCTCACTGCTGCAGAAAGATGATTATCTGCGCTAATGCTCCGGCGACGCTATATCTTTGACGAAATAAAATCTAGGCCCCGTATAACACAAGGCTTAACAATAAATATTGATCATACTCTACTAACTATAGTAAGTTCATTAATCTATCTACAGTTAATTACAAAATGAAATATTTCAGCTTTTCAGCTCAGAAATAAAGCAAAATGATCAAAGCTACGGAATCCCAAGGTTTTCTGTGCTCATAGTTATTGTAAAGAAGTTTGAGAAACACGCGAACATAATTCAATTAGCAGGCTAGATTATCAATTAATCACGTGTTCAGCGTTAGTTCGAGGTTATTGTACGCAGCAGCATCAAATATTCTATTAGGCTCTGAACTGGTCATCAACTAAGAGAGTATATTGGTATAATTAGAAGAAGATAAATTGGTTTCCGCCAATCATAGGAAAGGGACAGTGACTTCTGAAATTGGATTACTTGATATCATGGAACTGAAAATAATTAGATGCACTAGCCTATATCAATGTGTTTATATAACACATCGTCTTTTTGGAGCCAGAAGGGCGTTAACTCATATAAATTAACACAAAGTTAATAATCTCCTGGCGCCGAACAGAGGACATTAATTTAGTTCTTGAAATTATTGGTATGCTTTTTGTGGTGAGCCCGTACAGTCATCGTTATTTACCAGGCAAACCAATAAATTACTCAAATATAAAATGGGTTTCAATTACAAGAGCGGTATATCAATTCAGATATACTGTACTACAGTTATTATCCGGGACGTTTCATGGAGATGACCAAACCTATCAGCGAAGTCATCGACCTTTTCACCTCGATGTTCGACGATAACGGATAATAATGGTCAGACGGTCACCACCACGAGACGATCAAGATGTCGCCTACCTATCTCCTTCTCAGGATAAGATAATAGGAACAATAATTCCTCTCACACTTCCGATGTGTAAGTTTATCGCCGGACATGTCATTGATGGCTGAGAGAAGTCCTTGCTCATCCCAGGGTTTAAAACACCTCCCTGCTCATCCCATCATCATCGTATTGTTATGGCAGTCCTTGATGAGCGTTTTGGCGGACTGTCTACGGCGATTAATATGAGGGTTGAGCCTCAGCAGCTGGCGTGGACATATCTCATGTTGTGTAGGTCCCCAGTTTGCATGCACAATGTCAGACAAAGTTAATACACGTACAGCACAGGCTAATAATGCTATTGAAAGAATTCTGGATTTGTGTAGTGCGTTATGCACCTAAATGATTTACAGATAGGCCTATGTTACAACCTTGGTCATCGAATCAACATTTTTCGCGCACACTGAGTGCACATTCTCCACTCCAAGTGGAGTATTCCAGCCAGGCGCCATTTCCCAGACGATGCTATTGACCTGGGTGGAGAGAAGCAATGTAGACGAAATACCTTGCTTAAGAACGTAAGCAGTCGGATTACAAAGCCCATACTAGTGAGTAGCCATGGCTTGAAAAATCATTAGATACAAAGACTTGAAAGTTCATAAATTGTACGCAGAACGAAACAAGTATAGTTTAATGTAACGCTGGTATCCCGATGTAACACCGACTAACATGAAAGGCGTTAACAATATCGCCGTTAACAATTGCTTTCACTTATCAAGTCTACGAAGCAATTTGTGTATGTTACGACTGTACATGCATCTTTTATTCTAGTCCTATTACAATCAATAATTTCATTATGTCTCTCTCACTCGGATGCGTCAAAAAATGCGCCAATTATTAACGCAGTCTTACGTCAATAAATGACGCATCATTGTTTTAACTTTTGTTTTAACTTACTCTGTTCACATTGATGCATATTTCATATTGTGTAGGTTATTCGCAGTTTCCTTTTGTTTTGTTTAATATGTAATTGTTTATCATTTTATTTGTTTGTTACAGCGCTTAGAGACTTCGGTGGTAAGCGCTTTATAAGTACCGTTTTTATTACTATTACTATGTGCAATGGGTCTTTCAAGAGTCTCTTAAAGACACATTTGTTCGTTTTTTTTAATTAGTACAATGTTATGACAACACAGTTATTCTTTCTCTCCTCTTTCCTAATGTCTGCTATTATCCTTCTTTTTCTTTTTTCTGAGCGCATAGGGACTTAAATTTATTTTTGTGATATGCGCTATGTAAAAAATGGTTTATGATTATTTATGAATGCAATTCTTCTGTGACTCACATCTATCAATCAGGCACAAGGCATTGACCAGCAGGGCAGTGTATGGTGAGTGTGAGTGGAGACGATATGATGATGATAGGGGCGGGCGATAATGGATTGTGACAAGCAATCATGATCGAGATGACATCATTAAAGCGATGGCACTATCTTCCACCTATCTCGTTTGCTCTCTCCCTTGCTCTATCTATCTATGTTATCTCAATACATGTCCATTGATTTCCTTCTATTTCACTCTCACTTCCTGATCCGAAATACTTCTCGTTTCTCCTTTTCACTCTTTGGGACTCCCAACCCCCCCCCCCCCTTTCTGTCTACCATGTATAAAAGTGTATTGCACTATTTGAATGGCCAATTTCAGACCAGTTGAATCGAAAATGAAATTCCATTTAACACATTAACGTATACATACCTTTTGAATAGCCCAAACGTATACGAGTGATTGTAAAACTAACTAAGGTACATCTGTTTTTAGAAAACCATAGTTTGCGAAGGTTCTGTAGAAGACATGTATTCATTACTAGTTTTACAATTATATTGTAAATACATTTAGATGTTGTGTTAAATGTTGTATACGAATGTAAAAAGTCGCTTATCGCTCTCTGGGTGCTGCATTTTCGATTTTTTGAAATACATGTACAATTACCCTGATTAACAAATTGAATTTAACTATATTGAATTAAATCAAATTGACATAAAATGAATTGAGAAGCAACTGATTATTGTATGGTATATCCATATGTAAATATCCACATCCGAAAGACAGGGTTACTGCGACGTTACACATTTGAATCGAAGATACAACATGTATTTCATAGCAATTGAACAAATTATTACATATCTACTGCTAGTACACGGGTGTGTCATAAGTGAACATAATACGATCAGTCGACCATAACGGTCTCTATTCAAATAGATGAAAACATCTCTCGATGGAGAAGAAAACAATGGATTCATTACTCGCACGACTGGAGGTGAAGTCTAAGTGAGCTATAGGGATGGATGGTATTTGTATGAAAGCGAGCGACAGTAATTTCTTTTGTATCCTTCCTCTTAAATAATATGTACCAATCTACAATCAGCGAAGTGGAGAATAATAATTCTTTCCATTATGTCATATACCTTTAAGTGCGATATCTATTTCCACTTTCAAGTGAGATTTAATACCTACACGTAGATCATATATGGAATGATTAGGACGCATACGCCCGTTACCATGGTTATAAAATGATTTGATTAATGTAATTGAAAATTCCGACTTAATGCAGCAAGATCAGTGTAAGCTTCAAATGATTTATACAATTTATTTTTGAAAATTTATCAAACGCATGTCCTCTATTTGCCCTTTTTTCAATCCAGAATCAAATCTATTATAATTGTATTCAAAATAAAGACACTATGAATAAGACCTTGCAAACAGTAGTGCATTGATTCAATTTGAGAAATAAAGCACAAACATGATTAATGCGTGCATTTAGACATAATATTATAATCATGGTGACTTACAAATCACATTATTTGAAGGTTATCTACATTGCATGTAGATCTTCGTTTTCAAAATGATATACCTTTCTAGCCAATAAGAGAGGAGATAATAGCGATGATTCGCATTATTTATTTGGCGCCATGTATCAGTCAAACTCATTCACAGACGCAGGTTTCTCAGCTGCTGAGATAAACGAGTTTCGTGGCATGATCCGAAGCGCTCTAGATGTTGAACGAAGAAGAGATAATAAATGACATAATGAGATCTCGATACTCAAAAACGATTTAGAATCTTCGTTCTGATGACATTCTGTTTATTTATCATTTTGACAGAAGGTTAATATCAGCGAGGGAATAATCACAGACTTTCACAGTGTCAGGTTGTAACTGACTTGAACACCCCTCCCCGCCCTCCGTATTTGAAGGCCTTGGTAAATTAATGAACCTCGCCATGGATTTGTTCCAGTGACGCTGATATTTGGGATGATATTTGGGATGATGATGACGATGATAATGACGATGATGATGACGATGATGATGACGATGATGAAGATCATGAAAATGATGATGATAATAACCAAATGATATGTAAATACTAGTATATGATAATAACAATAATAACAATGATGATGAGGATGATGATAATGATGATGATAATGACAGAATCTTTAGCTATCGCATTTCATTACCCGTATAATTTTGCCCTAAAATCTGAGATGTTTAAAATGAAAGCTCCTCCTACGCCACGTGTCCCCGTGATTGAATTTAGAAATACGTACCCGTCCTGACCCGCCTACCTATCATGTCTAGCTTGCGTCATTCACATAGAGCACGTTCTTCATACTGTGTCAATTCAACATTGTAACCATCGTGGGGGCATCAAAGAGCCATTTGCCTCCTGTTTCCTTGGAAACGAGATGTCCAAGAGCGGTAATTTGCTTCGTGCTCGCCGCCTATGACGGTGTTTGTCACCTCCACCAAACGTGCCCAAACCCCCGACATGTAAACTGTCAAAATGTAACAAAATGTTAAACGAGCCTCGAGTCCCATGCCGAGCATGCTTAATAAAGCGTTGCTAAATTCGACCATGAATGAGATGATAGTCATGGCATTGCATCTGTAAAAGAACACCTTTAATGTGACAAATCAATGATAAATGCTTTATTCGAAGGTGGTTACTGCGTATAACATCAAAATTGATTTAACCTCCAAAACGCATTCACCTTCAAAAGTCGATCAAATTATAAGAAACAGATTATATGTAGGAGCAAATAATAATTGAATGCGCTGTGAGCTTAATGTACCTTCCAGTATCAGGTAAAACAACCAGTGTGGTACTTTTTGTTCTGCCTTTACTGAAGGATTACACTAATTCTACTTGTTTGCTTATCTGAATGTCCAATTTCAATTCAAATGATATCCTCTTCGATTAAAGTGATATACAACCTTCGTTTCCACAAAGATACCAAAATGAAGGCAACTAAAGAATTAGTAGGATATATTAATCAGAGCACACACAATGATCACGCTCTGCAACGTACTAGCAGTTATCAGTTTTTATCTTTACAATTAATCAGGTATGCAGAGGAGAAGAATAGATATAAATTATGCATGGGGTTGGGGGCTTCTTGCTCATAAATCAGTACGACTTTTAAGCTTTAAAAAAAGATGGTGACACAACAAGCCAAGGTACTACTAGGAATGACCGAGAGAAGAGAAAGACATCTTGAGTGAAAATATCATTATGTTCACAGATTTGACTCCCAAAATAGATTACAATTATAACAGCGTTCAAATCAGACATTTGAAACAATCACAATAATAACTTTGCTTGTCAAAAATAATCACCAAAGCCTGTTTCACCAGAAATAGTAAATAGAACGAGACTATTTATACCACCTCAAGTCAATAAAGGTGTTGTTCGTAATATTATATTCAATATATATATAAATATATCAGGTTAAATATGGTGCTCAATGTGCAAGAACGCAGGTGATTATAAAACCAATCTGGAATGATGACAAAACAAAATATTCATATATCGCTATATTTAATCATAAAACTAGTTTGTATATATCATTATTGGCAACAGAATTAACGAGCTGTCTCGGAAATGCGTAACAAATTTGTTTTACAGCGTGACAAAACTATTAATCACTTCTTGTCCAGGTGTTTTGGGGAAAAGGTATGCATATATTTTCTGAAACACAACGCAACAGAAGCGAATACTTTACTCTAATTCTTTTACTCTCATATTCTTTTCTATTCCCATTTTTCTCCTTCTCTCTATCACTCACTATCATTACTGCGTCTCCTTCTCTCACTCTCTCTCTCCCTCTCTCTCTCTCTCTCTTTCTCTCTTTCTTTCGCCCTCTTTTCATTACCTATTTTGTAACAATTTCTGGCTATACCATATGATGCAGTATGTATTTTCCATTCCACTGACCTCATATTCTGTCATATCCTGCTGCTTCATCAACAATGAAATTAATAGAACTAATACATGATACACAAATCTGTGGGTAAATAATGCAACTAATTCAAAGTATAACCCAATTGTGTGGTTTTACCAGTGGAAACATTTTTTTCTCCTGAAAACGGAATATAAAACTTATCATTCACGGGCATAACGTGTAGGGAACATAGCAGAAATCTGGAAATACCCCCCCCCCATTTTTTTCTCTACAAAAACTGTTTCAATTTACATGTACGTACATCTAGGCAGTCAATCTGAGTTTGAACCTGCTAAAGTACGGGGGATACATGACAAAGTGATTATCAAAAATGAGTTATGCTGGTATCAATTCATTGGTATATTGTACAGTGATCGGACTACACGAATAGGCAATTTAAAATCACTTTGTATCTACTGCCAATTTCCTTGAACAGTAGATGGACAACATGGTCATGTTCAGACTTTCTGTCAGGACGGAACGACTAGACACGAACAAAATTACACAGTACAAACGTCTTTGTGCTAATAAATATACATCAAAGGCCCGCTGTCACGTGATGCATTTTGACACGAAAAGGGATAATGTATTAATAAAGTGCCTGGGAAATTTGCCGGTTTCGTTAACATGATCAGAAGTTGCATGGAAATGATGGGAGTATCTAAAACTGCATGGGAAGGGATGAACATGCCCATCCTCTCCCCTCCCCCACCCCCCCCCCTCCCCTCTATCGAAAGGCAAAATGAAGAAAGGAGAGTATGCACCATTTCTGAATTGACTGAATATTTAATGGTGTATCCAGCCTAAGGTGAAGATACCGTTCACCACTCCCCTTTTAAAGCTCTGGCAGCAAAATCACCCAGAATACACTGGGTATGGTCAGGAAAGTCTGTCCAGGGCCTCGTCTTATAAACAGTTGCAACTAATCGTAACTTATTTGCGGTTAATATCGATCGCAACTACATGTATGTACATAAGAGATAGGAGACTGTATAACTTGATTCGGATCAATCGCAACTCTTTTATAAGACGGGGCCCTCATATACCACCCCCCCCCCCCTCCTCATCTTGTCTAGGAATGATCCTGCTCTCCCTCCTTTAAAAAAAAAACAATTTCTGGATACGCCATTGCTTTTAGAGAAGCCCGTATCGGCTGACAAAACGTTAATGCTACCCAGTAAATGATCTTCTGATACGGGTAAGTACTCGTTAATGAGATACTCAAACAAGGTCAATAGCAGCTTGAATAGTGTGATATCTAGGGTATACGGTTATGAGGAACATTATTGTCTGTACCTAGGTTAATGTCCTGACTTATTGCTCAATGGAACCGACAAATGGTACCATGAACATTAACCGCCTTTTTGACAGCGTTGGGAATATTGATCGTCAGAATATTGGGCGCAATGAGTGTGGATATTATAATGTATAATTGTATGTCCTCTTCCTCTTTCTCTTATTCTTGTTCTTCTTCTTCTACTTCCTCTTTTTTCAGGTTATCATCTTTTCTTGTTCTTCTTCTCCTACTTCATCTGTTCATTTTAAAGACAAAGAAGAGTTCTCCCATACACATTATGCAAGTCGATCCCATGTCGCTTCATCATGAGACTTGGCTTGGTATAGTTAAATTGTTTTCCTAGCAAATTAAATCATTGAGTCTAATGAATTGAGAAGGTAATTAAGACTACTACCGAATATCAGCTTAGTGGTTTTCATTAGATGAGCAAGCGGAAATCTCATCTTGTTATACCCTTTCAACACATACACATGTTAAATGGATTAGCAGAGAAAGAAATCGGTCGTATTATGCTAATCAAATGAATAAAACCTTCCGTGTACAGTGAGTAATTAAACTGACATGTCTAGCGTAGATCGGATAATTTCGTATTTACATATCTTGATTAATAAAACTTCTTATTTGCGCTAACCATTGCACTTTTCCCCGGCGGGGGTTGCCTTATGAGATGAGACAGTTAATCGTAGAGAGGGAGCCGGGCTTGAAGTGAATGTTTAGTACATGTACTAGTAAATGTCATGAATGTAAAACACAATTTTAGAGCTACATCAGACATTAATCTATTATGTACAAAGATATGATGAGTAATAGACAATCTCTTTGGCCGGTTACAGCCAGACCTTTTAGACAATGCAAACAAATATGATTTATAAATTGATGTTTTAGTTGTTGTAGGTGGTGGTAGTGGTATTATTATTATTGTTGTTCTTGTTCTTGTCTTCTTCGTCGTTGTCGTCGAAGTTATAGTCGTCGTCGACGGTGGTGTTGTTGTTATTATTTTCTATAACGATGTTGTAAATACTCGGCAGGATTTAACTATTCATTTTGATGACCCCTAAAACCACTTGTTCTTACTTCATACTTTTTAATTCATTGATAAAAAGGAGTTTGTGAGGAAAGAGAGAGACCGGATAGGAGTATATATGCTCCAAATATTATGCGGTAGACGCCTCTTGATGGTAGCTCCAATGCCGTTCTTTGGGGACCAAACCTTCCGAACATGAGGTTCCTTCGGGAAATGCTGCTTCTTTGTGAATGATCCAGTCATTTATTTTATTCATGAATAGGAGCTGTGGTGGATTAAACATTGAATGACTTGAAGGTCTTTCTTTGCAGGATATTGGATGACGAGATTTTGAATCCCACCCCTCATTCGAGTCAGTATAAGCATGATAAAAGAGTAAGCGTGAAATTTAAACACCATTCACGGATTTGTAATAACGTGTGAACCCATATTTGTTCAGTAGCTCGAATGATCCATCCAATTCGATCTAAATAGTATTTGACATACTGCTTTTTCCATTGCAGTTTATACAAAGTGCTGCAAACATTGCTCAATACGTGTTTGGTCACTTGAAAAATAAAATATCACTTCAAAAGAAAGGGACCAGGTGAGTCAATACAACCCAGTGTCCTCTAACAAATTAAATGGGACTTTGGAAGTTTTTTGAATTGGTCAAAAGATGACGCAGTCTTCACGATACATGTAGGTAGCCGGAATCCAATCTGTATACATCTCTCTTTAATAGTATAGTTACTAATTTTGTTCCGGTATATGCAAATTGAATTCACCTAAATATGCTATTAGGTTGTCTAATGAACATTATCATCCGTTAATACTTTCTACTTCTCAGTTGTCTCCGAAGAAAGCAGGCACCTGCAATTGATTAGGTTGTAAACTTCATTCATTTCATAGAATTAGTCGAAAAGGAATTAGGAGATCTACAGAGAGGTGCGTTATTACGTAACAATTGAGCACAGGTGGGTGCCTATTGGACATAAGTGGGTAACAATACCTCCTTCAAATGTGTATTAGGGGGTAACCAGCATGACAGGTATCGATTCGTTAAATGGGAGGGGTTTACGAGACGGATGAACCTGAAGCAGTAAGATTTCAAATATTGAGAACTTCAAATGCTTTGATTGTGTACCTGTCAAGCCTATTGAAACACCATCCCGTGACCATTGCCCCCCCCCCCCCCCCATCTCACCAAACTAGTTCTCACTATACGTTCTGAAAAATGTTGCCAAACGTGCGAACGGAATGAACGTTGTAGCAACTGTTTACGATCTGTTTAAGAACTTCATGGACGGGCTCGGACTGGCTTGGACTGGCTTGGACTGGCTTGGACGGGAAGGGTGCTCCAGAACTTTTACCGGATCTGAACTTGATATGAACTGACTGTGGATGGCGTAAAGACGAGATGGACGTACTGTGGACTGTTAATGAACAAACTAGGATCGTAATACTTATATAGACGTTATTTACACGTTCTTACACTGTGCAATAACTATAAAGGCAGCACGAAGTCGTGTCATCATTATGTCACTATCGTGTCAGGGTTTTGCATTAACACCTGAGCTGATTTGATATGATCAGTTTAGTTTCTGAGAAATACAATATTAATTACTAGTCCACGTATCTCCAACCCCGTAATTTACTGGGCCATATACCTTATGTTACGTCTTAAACTCGTGCAAATCTCTCAGGGCTCGAGTAAATACCTAAGCTCACTAGGAATCCCCAGTGAACCAAATTAATACGCTTTGAGAGATGGGAAGGACATCGTAATCCATCAGGGTTATCCCATGCATTAGATTTAAACCATTCAGAGTGCTTTTCATAATTCATTGCAGGTTCGAACTTTATATTACACATTTCTTTGCATTGTTATCATTTGTTGAAGACGTATATTATGACAATATATATTTCGTATTTGTATTACTATTATTATTCATCTTCATCTTATTATTATTAATAGAAGTAGTAGTAGTGTTGTTATTTTTATCATTATTATAAGTTTATGTAGTTGTAGTAGTAGAAGTAGTAGTAGTAGTAGTAGTAGTAGTAGTACTAGTAGTAGTAGTAGTAGTAGTAGTAGTAGTAATAATAATAATAGTGGTACTATTACTAGTAGTAGTAGTAGAAGTAGTAGTAGTAGTAGTAGTAGTAGTAGTAGTAGTAGTAGTAGTAGTAGTAGTAAAAAATAATGATTTAAGTAAATGTAGCAGAACTAGTAGTCATGGTAACAGTGAATTATTTGATAAAAACAAGATTTGGTGATAGACAAATAAAAAAAGTATCATAACATCCAATCTCCATACCATATTTGAGCAATCATTTTTTGGTACACTAGTAATACACTAAAATCGTCACTTTTAGCTGGATGAAGTATAATATTAAATGAATGCAATCAAAGAGCGGGGCAACCAACCAGTGTCTTGAATCCCCTGTGACGTATTATAGCAAAACAAAATCTTAAGCCTTTGCATACTACTTCATTATTTTAATGACTTTGATTTCATGAGCATTTTGCCCTCTTGGAATCTGATCTGTTAATTGCTCATCCATTTGTGATAGGTGAAGTGTTGGTCGGCACCTCACTAAGTCTCCGAGTTGTTATAAATGTCAAATTGCATTTGCTCTGCATGAACATGAAATCATTATACACAAAGGAATGGGTTGTTCTGATATCTTTATCATGTATTGTGTCGAATTCATATACCCAATTAAGATTGACATTTAAACCAAGATGCGATGGGACATTATTCTGTTCCCTTTCGCGTAATTCTGTTTTCGATCCCTTGCAGCTCCCCCCCCCCCCCCCCACTCCTGATCTATTACACACACTAGTTTGAAGGTAAACGTGGAAATAATTAAGGTCGTTAAAAGAAGCAGTATTTTCAACAAATATTGAAATTGTCCCTAGATATTGCTGAAACATTGAGACAAACCGCTTGTTCATAACAGATTGTGCACAGATCATGCATGTACTTTTTAAAATATGATATATGTGGCGAATGATCTGCATATATAAATGAGTTGTCTAACATACTATATTCAAAGTTAGGCCTACTGGTGCATGGCGGGAGATGACGATTATCATCATAATAACAAGTAAAAGGTGAACATCGTGAAGTACAATTCTTAGAGCATCATTCATCATTGTAGCAGACGGGGATTGCTAATTGATATCGTCATTTTAAAGGTAAAAAAAAGTTTGGGTAATATTCCAACAGGATTGGATTATAAAATTTAAAATTTGCATTACCATTGTAAAACCTAGTGTTAGAATAAGCAAATTTGAAAAAAATTGGGCTCTAAAACGCTAAGGATTTCGAGAAATTAAAATATTAAATCTATCGGTGCTCCGGATAAATTTCAAATAAGGCCATACAATGGTAGCTGTGAAAATGAAAGTCTCGAAATATGCAGTTCTGATATATCATTTGCAAACGGGAATAGAAAATCTATCGATTTTAATTAAGAAACATCGTTTTGAAGCTAAAGTAATTTCAATCTTGAGAGGGAGCTATACAACATAAATAGTTTATTAATCACAATTTAATAACTTTAGACTCGATTTCAACCGCGACAACGATCACTGAATATTGTACGATCGCAAACGCTTCAAATATGTTCAATCGAACCGAATTCATGACCCCATACCAAAACTTTGTATTACCTTTAAAGTACTTTGAAGCGTTTGTTTTTATCAAAATATGACACGTGGATAATAGATTACCATCAGTGGAAATAAAGTGCTACTATAATACATCATATTGGATACATCATAAGCCTCGATCAATATGCATAAATGACTCACACTAGAAACACTTTGGCTGATAGAGAGTATGAGGTATTATCTATGTTAAATAAGCAGAAGATATACAAAGGCCTTCCCTACACTGGAAAGTATGGTTGTTTTGCTTGTATAGGCCATGTCTTGTCTGTCAGGGTTGTCTGTTGTTTTCTTTGCGATATAGACTAAAAATAATGAGAGACTAAATATTATATGGTTTAGAAATACACACAGATTCGTTTTCAACGAGGTCTTATATTGATACAAGCCGATGCAGGAAACGACAATTTAATTGCTATCACGGGGTATGGAAGGAAAACTCTATACATATTACAGAGGTTCAGGTTATACAAGACAAGTTTAATCTGCATGTATAATATTCGAGTTGAATCAGATATTTTCGCTGCAGGAATACGATTTTCAGTATATACCTTATGCTGGCTTTGCGTCTCAAAAAATGCTTTACATTTTGCAATAACATAGATTCATCTGTCTCAATTTTAATATTTCTATTACTCTAATTCCTACACTTTCCTCAAAGGAGATAAATTTAAAATCCGTTTGTTATGTACTTCTTGATACTAAGAGACTGGATAAGCGCTAAATCAAAGCATATTGGTTTGTTTCTTCAAAATGAGTTCTTTTTATAAAGAAAGTGATTAATGCAAGAATGTGCAACTATGGTCCGGTAATATTATTCATCTATTCATCCCTTCTCAAACGATTGCATTTAGTTTGTCCAGATAGCCTGAGGGTTAGGAAGAGAGGAGTTGACCTTTGGTTTATGCATTTTTAAAATTTGTTATTCGATGAATTAATAAGAGATGAACGCATTTCCCTCTCTGCAAACGAATATTATTCCAAAATTAAGTAGACTTCTTTACTCCAAGCACTAGCTGTCACTACTTGGTAACTTGTAGTTGTATATTTCGCCCGGCCCCCCCCCCCCCCACTCAGAGGTCGGAATGACCGCATGCGTGTTGCCAAAATGTCCGGTAAAGGGGTACTTTTCGTGCGACAAAGTCCGGCCCGAGAATTGTAAAAAAAGGGGGTGTATTTGACTTTTCACCCGGAGATTTCTTTAAAAAGGGGTGTTTTTCTTTTTTTTTTCTCATCTCTTTGGACTCCTGAGAAATTATTCCGAATTTAGAGGGGTACATTGAGCATTTTTCCTGATTTAGGGGGAGTCTCCAAGGCAGGAAAAGCCCGCGAAAAGCCCGCGAAAGGGGGGTTCGGAAATGTTGGCAGTCCTCAGATAGGGGGTGCTTTCAAAAAGAGGGTACACTGTAAAAAATAATTTGTTCATTGGTAATTTTTACGTATTTTTTCTATACTTTTAGAATTTACCTGAAAACATTAGTTTTGCCACTTACGCACTAAATTTAAGTCTTGCTAACTCAAACTTTCAATTTAGTAGAACATACGTGGAATATTTAAGTAAAATCAAATACATAAGAACTTTAAGTAATTTCAGCTTGTATTAATTTAGTAATTTTAACTCAAAATCAGAAATTATACGTATTACTCAAACAATTTATGTTGATTATTCTTATCTTTTTAAAGTAAGGACTGATGCAGTGCGTAATAGAAATATTTACATAATTTATGAATATTCATTAAGACCAAATTAAACTCTTTTTTAAATAAAAAATTCTTTTTTTGTGGTTGAATAAAAATTTAAGGACTTTAAAACATTTACTAATTCATTTAACATGGCTAAGCAAAGACAAGACAATTTTTAATTGTTACCCAGTTCAAAACAAATAAAAACTTGATATTTCAGGAAATTGTCAACCAATTTTCCTTTTAAGATGCTACGATCAAGTATATATAAAATTTGGAGCCTTTCAATATGTGTCGAATCTTAATCTTAAATAGAAGTAGTGTTAGTGATTAGTGATTAATCTTAAATAGAAGTAGTGAATGATTAGTGGATGTTACTTGTTAGATTAGATGGGTACCAAATCGTGCAATATGTAATCCTATCATAGCTTTTTTTTAATTATCTAAAATGATTACAATACTTAAATTATTTACGTTAATGTAACTCGATTTAACTGCAATTTATTCAGCAAAATAAGTAAATTCTACTTAAGATGCCGTAGGTAATATTTACTTAATAAAAATAAGGCAATTCTTTTCCTCAATTTTATTGAGTTATTTCGACTATTATTTTTTTACAGTGTACGCGCATCGGGATATTTCGACACTGGCCCAGGGATGGCATCTCAAAGCATTTCGTATTCGGTAGTACATTGCTACTTATTGCTTATTATTAATATCATACAAAATCGTAACACTGTGTTCACTCTATGAAAGTGACTATTCATTTAATGTATCAGAATTGTATAAAACGTCATGACGTATGTTTAAGTGAATAACCGGAATGTATGTTATTCTTAGAGCACACCGTTGATCAATAATGTGTCCGTTTTAGTTTGACTCTGAGTTATATAAACTGGTTAAAGCCCTCCATGAGGCTGACAGCAGTTTATTTGGACGTCAGGCGAGTTTCTAGACTCATCGATTTATTAAAAATCAATAATTTCTAATTGTAGATTTTTTTGTGGTAAATTTATGGATCAATGAGCCGCGACTGATCAATGGATAAATGAATAACATACCACTCACGAAATCACTGAACCCATTAGGTATTATGAAACAAATAAATAGGGATTACCGTGGGGGCGGTCTTACGGCACCTTCGCGAAAGGCACATCGATTTTTAACCACTTAAAAAACAATCGAGTTATTTTCCACTTATTGTTCTTAGCCTTATACTTACAAACTATTTTAAGTTCTTTCATATATGAAGGCCTTTCCCACATACCCTATAACGGTGACGACAACTCTACTATGTTTGTTATTTTTTGTCTGGTTCTGTAACACAATGTTTTAGACATGAAGTCGATTAATAAGAGCAAATACTTTGTATTTCTATTTAAAATCTTAATTTTTCGGCTTGTGTATTCCCAAACGAGCGTTTAGAAAACGCACTAAAAAAGAGGGAATTTATCTATTTTAACAAACTAAACTAAGATTCCTTTGGCAGAACATTTCGGAGTCTACATTCTCAATTTGTTTCAGATATAGATCTATACATTCCCAATTTAACAGCATTATTTGTTTTTCTAAAGGGATATTAAATTTACTCAGGCTTCATTTTAATTCAGTTATTATTATTCGATATGTAAGAACGGGTCAGAACTATAAGCGTCAGACCCTTTGATGGGACTTAACATCCAAAGTCATATCCATAATTTCAAACTTTCAAGAAAGCATGTGAAAATGTTTTATGGCATGGCAAAGACTGGAATCACTTTTGTATCAATTGTCCACTTTGTATCAGAGTATAAGCAATCACGCTAGAGTCAAGACTTCATGCAATGATTTGATCACCATGCAGTCTCTCATCTGATACAGCTATACTGTGACAGTCGTGCCCAGTGTAATCCAATAAAAACAAACATCTTAAAGGGGGATGTATTTTATTTCGTTCGGAACATTCATCAGAAAAGTGAAGGAAATATTCTGGAATGAAATCATGTTGCTTTTCTTTTATTCCACCGCATTCTGATTTTTGTTGCACTACATTATAATCCCTGCCCAGTAGAGTCAGTAAATCTAATTGAAATTATACACAGTGTAAAGGCTTCTTCGAAATGTGAGAGTGTTTCTTTTTACTTTAATGTTGGCTGTACACAAACTTTTGTTATGGACTTATAAGAAAAGAGACATCTTATTCTCCATTTCCATATACGAGCTCTTATCACAAGTAAGCTTGATTATTGTAACGGGTTGCTGTTTGGAATGCCTGATTCTCTGATAGCTAAGTTACAAAGAGTCCAAAATGCATGTGCAAGACTTGTCTATCGTCGGTCGAAATTCACTTCAACCGCACCTCTTCTGAGAGAACTCCACTGGGTTGCCAGTCCGTCAAAGAATCTCATTCAAAATATTGTTAATTGTCTATAAATCATTGAGTGGTCAAGCCCCTAATTACATCACAGAATTACTTCAACTCAAAGTCCAGTCACACAGTCGTAGCCTGCGCAGTTCCACAGATAACTTATTGTTTCAGATTCCCCATGGCAAAACTCTTGGGGACCGTGCTTTTGCTATTGCTGCCCCCAAACTATGGAATAGCTTGCCAATAGAAATACGAAGCACTCCATCTCTCAATGTTTTTAAATCCAATTAAAAAACTTATTTGTTCAACTGAGAGATCTTATTTTGTAGAATTTAGTAAAAAGGAGCTCTTAACCAGCGCAGCTGAATATATTTTGTATAAAAGCTGCGCTGTATAAATTTATTATTATTATTATTACGAGGTGCTAATCAAGTTGCTTGTCAATTCCCAACATTTTTTAATTGTACTATAAAGTATTTGGATCAGATTCTCTTGCAATATTCAGTATTATTTGGTAACGTAAGTCTTAAGTACAGCTATCATATACAGCATATACCTATAATAAACATATTGTTACATTTTGTTTGATTAATTCATGATATTATATAGTCTCGATAATTGTATTCATGGTTTGAGTTCCTTTCCATCCTTGCCATCAAATTGCGAAATCTCTTTTCTCTCCGGCAAAAATTGCTTTATACAATTTTGATAAAAAATATAAGTGTGGGAGAGGAGTGTGCATGGATGAAAGTAAAGACAGTCAAACAAAATATCAAAGAGTTGCATAATATGCAGACTAGGAGCCTGACAGTAATAATCACATTAAATATTACCCAACTGCAAAAGCTATCTTTATTTACGATTATATGCGGAGTTGTGATGCACAGCCAAATCGCAAATTGCTTCCTGTATTGTGCCCAGGGCTCAGTATTTTTCCTTCAATAACTCATAAAATTCACAAATCTTCAATCTTTTCTGGAATTCATCGGATTTTGAAGTCTACAAAATTACAATGTAGGATGAGGAAAATACTGTAGTATGTAAATTCAAAAACTTACCCCCCCCCCCCCACACACACATACACTTTTAAACATATTCCTCAGTCTCATTTGGGTCGTTTTCTATTCTCCCCAGATACTGTATCATATTCATGCCTGTGATCTTCTTATGCACGACGAAAAGCAGGAAAAAAGAAGAAAGTGTGTGCCCTTTATGTATTTTCTTGTTCCTGTATTCAATATTTTTATTCAAAACTACATTGACGATATTCATGCATGCTTCGACTTGAGCCTTTATTAGAATGATCAGACATTTAGAAGAAATGTCTGAATATTCTAATAAATAGGCTATTTGTGTCTATTGTTAATATTGTAGTGTTAACTATGCCTACACATGATTTATTCCTGATCAACATAATCAATGTTCCTTGAATGCCATCCGGTTCATCACAAAATGCTTCATAAACGATTCTTGCTGATAATTTTGATTGAATTTGGATGGATTACTTACCAATTTGAACGGTTTCTGCAGCGCCGCAGAACTCGAAGACTTCAGCAGCAATTAGGAGACAGAGCACGGGGATCCACCCGCGAAGCTTTTCTGAAAGTCTTGTATCCATATCGTATGAATCCAGCAGTGCTGATTAATACCGACAGCCAATTTAATATAATTCAACTGCTCTCAACTAAGTATGGACTGATTAAAAACAATGCTCGTTTCGAATGAAAATCACGTTGAAATAACAACACAGTGATTAAAGCAAGATGATAAGATCCGCTGTAAACGGTTTCCAGTCTGTTGTAGTCCTGAAGCGAGTAGGTGATGCTTGTGATCTCTCGTGGCGCCTCGCAATGTGAAGAGAAGACTTGTATCTCTTCCTATTTCTTCGCCCCAAGAAAAGTAGCGTCCGGCATCCAACAACCGATGCAAAATTCTTTGAAGCTACATCAACTTCTTCAATATTCAGTAAAAATAGACGATGCAACGTGTGTTTTCTTCAATGTGGTAGAGATCCAATCCAAAGCTTTGAGATATCCTTAAATCGATGAATCCTAAATAACAAATTAGAAAGGAGATCAGTAATATTGTTTGTCACTTATTACCAAGGGTTTTTGGTGGAAACCACGAACGGTAAATCGTATCAGAATAGCGTAAAAAATTAGCGGAGCGTGTCAATAAGCAATGCCCGACTTTCCCCTGATTATAAGAAATTGACGGGAAGATTCCGGAAGAATCAGCTTGTGATGCCGGCTGTTTAAACGGACCCGATTACTGTTTGAGATGCTGGCGGCGACACGACAATTCACGTTCGGTGTTCGATGTGTGTGTGTGTGTGTCTTCTATCCATAATAGATCTGCAAGAGAGAGGGAGAAATAGAACTATATTATCAAGTGACGTAATTGTGGCGCTTTCGGGGCTCGCGGTTTCGCACGCCGATGCGCTATGCAAGTATAACAACCGGTGAAAGATGAAAATACGTTAATGCGCTTATGAACGCGCCATTTTCTGATTACTTAGGAGGTATGATAGTATGACTTTTGATAGGATTGGGCGCCTAAGGGTGTGATTTTTCATGATGTGTTGAGGGTGTATGAAAGGTGTTGTAGAACCAAGGTGGGTAGGGTGAAGTTGGTAAAGCGATTAAGTCGCCGGTCATACTTTCGGCACTAACTGGTGTTGTATGATGAACACCACTGTCATGTATGATAACTACGTCAGGAGCTAGTCCTGACGTAGTCCTAAACGATTAAAATATATTATTATATACAATCTTAACTTTACAAATGCATGCACAATGTGTACGCATGCAGGCCTCACTAAACAACAAAAAGAATGGCTCTCATTCCTCCTCTAATACAAAATTAAAATGACTTTTTCTCAAACTGACGTATCGTTCAATATTTTCCAGATATACAGGCCAACAATGAAGTTACACGCCTTCTCGTACTAATGTAAACATAATTAATCAATCCAATTCATTACCCAAAATAATCACGTCTATAGGCTGCAAATTACTATCAATTACTTGTCAGCAAAACCTCTATTACAATTGTGAACATTTATTGCTTATTTGATATACAAAGTCATGTAACTTTAAACTCTTTGAAATGTTTTTTTTTTAACTACAATTTCTAAGCACCGTTTTCGGTTTAATGAATTCAACACTGAGTATCAATAAAGTATACCTAAATTTGATAGCATATCATTAACAACTCATAAAGGATATCACCTTCAAATCTATGTTATGGTAAAGAGTGACTTGTTTTCCGTCTAATGAAAACTTATTCATAAATTGTCTGCAACGGATGACTGAGCACCGGGGTTTTTAATCTCCTTCGATACCAAGTCTGAGATGTTGCACCAAAGTCTAACCATATTAATATGTGTGTGTAACTTTTGAGAGTTAAATTTTGAATCATGCCTCATGGCTTAGTTGTTAGTGCTCAAATGCATCTATTAAAGCTTTCATGGGACCTTGTTTCAACCAACAAAATAACCATACATTATTTTTAACAGCCTACTATATTTTCTTGTCTTAGGAGTTCATATACGGTAGATTTTAAATGGAAATTGTCCATAAGTTGGGTATACTTTTTGTTATACTGTATTTGACTGTGGATCTGCTATAAGTGTTTATTCAAAGCTCTATTAAACAGCGTTTTTTTTTATCCATGAATGCGTTTTTTTCAAAGCACGTAACTCAATAAAACATTATTTTTTCAAATTATTTATGTATACTGCTATTGAAGCAAACTCTGACGTTTCAACTTCGAATTTTCACCATTGCCTTATATGCTTAAAATGTTCGAAATTCCGATCGAATGTGGATGCTTACTGCAAGTTACTCTCATTTTATTCATCACTTTAGAAACATCTTACAAATGATGCAAATAAAACTCTTTGATTTAAACAAAAGTGAAATGTCATTTGCTTATAATCACTTTTCGTTATGTTAAAATTTAGTTGGTATTTCTCTGTCGTGTCTGTTATTGTCTAATTCGATCTCTTTTTGTTATCCTCCAAGTCCAAAGCGACTGATATTAGTGATCATGCTCTATACAATTATCGTTCATTTCTATCATTACCAGTAGTAGAAGTAGTTGCAATAACAGTAATATGAGTACTACGTTTAAACCAAAACGGTTGTGGCACACACCTTTCTTGAGCAGGAAGACTACAGTCTATAAAATTTGTCAAAGTAGTGACCTCAATCATACAAATGTGTCATCTGCTGCAGTGTTGCTTCCCGCCTTAATGTCAATTACAGCTACGCGCCATTTATATCTGTCACAGCCAATCAGGGACGATAGCGTGTCTGGTGACTAGATACTTACTTGTCATGTGATAATACGAGGCACAGACATGCAGGTATAGGATTGGTGTCCGGTTTAATAACTAGGCTCTCGAGAAGCAACCGACCTTACCCCTCCCCCCCCCCCCCCTCTAAAAAAAAGGAAGAAAGAAAGTGAGATGCTTCCGTACTACTTGAAAATATTTCAGTTATTTCTTCTTCAGAGCACATATGAATAATGATGCTTGAATAAAAATAAGTATTGATTTGCCCTCCCGATTTCCATCTTCATCATCAGAAATCACAGGTCCTTTATATTTTAACGGAGGGGGTATTCCCATGTAGTCAAAATTACATAAACAAGATTCGAAAGCATCAGAAAAAATGTCATGCATATTGCTAGATTTATTTGTATTTAAAGCAAAATAGATATCTTAAGCCTAAATTTTCAGTTTACTATAAAAATTTCTCTCAACAATATTTATTGTACTAAGGTAGGCTGATCTACTGAAAAGAACAAACTTGATTGCAATGACTTATACGTTCACTTTGATGATTTAATGCAATTTAAAAATCATTAATAGAGGTAACATTTTTCAAGTTAGGTGGCAAATGTTGGTCCCAAACCGCGTTTGTTATGATCATGAAAGACCTATGTATGTAGTCATGTACAGATCTGACATGCCATTGAAAATTGTATGGTTATTTTTAATATCAGTACTACCAAACCATGACGAAATCAGAGACAAGATCATGTAAAGCATCACAAGCGTGTTAGGGCACAGTTCGTCAATCCTCAACGACATTCTATTGGGTTGGTTCCAAGACAATGAAAATATCTTCCTGGTACAATTCAGTGGTATCATGTGTCGTTTTGTTTCGTTCGCAGAGACACCCAATAACTCACTGTAGTTCATCTCATGTTAAACCCTTATTTCAGTGTAATCCAATCCCAACTCCCTGGTGTAATTGTACTCTTTTAAGGAGTCAAGTCAGCTGAGATACTTTTCCTTCCGAAACAATACATCCAACTAATAATAATGATACTAATTAAATGGTGCTTTTAAAGCGCTTTCCACCGAAGTCTCTAAGCTAATAATAATTGTTTGATGACTACTAATACACCGCTTTAAATACATCACAGCTTGTTTCCATCTCTGTTGGAGTATTAAAAGTATCTCTTGGTCACGTTGGTCACTGCATGGTCACTGTAAGACAAATATGATTGACCATCGAGTTAGGAATGACTGCAATGCTAAAATGCATTTGTACAACACAGTGATAACAAACGTAGCCAATAAGGATGATAAGGATAAGAAGACTTGATGGCTGAGAGATGATGGACGGTTATAAAGTATTAGGACCTCATGCAGACAGGATCGTGTGATTGTTATGTAACTCATGTCCTCTTTCTAATTGAATTTGAAATAGTAAGCATGTGTTCAGGATGGTATGAAGAGAATGATTTGTGATGACTTCCAGCCTCTGTTATCATCAAGTCTTTACTTGTCCTCTCCTCCTTCTCCCTTTCCTCATTCTCTCTCTCTCTCTCTCACTCTCTCTCTCTCTCTCTCTCTTTCTCTTTCTCTAATCTCTCTCTTTCCCCCTTCTTCCTTTAACCCTAAAAAGGCCGGGCTATTTGAGGTCTTAGTACGGCCGGGGGAGGGGGCATTATGGCCCCCTTAAGATCTCCGCGAAAATGTGCACGCATGTCAAGTGAAGTGTATAGAATAATATGATAATTTCAATTTTTCGAAAACTTCACTCATTTGCATATTTATGGTAATTTATGCAAATAAGGTCATAAAATCAATAAATTACCCATAAATCATATATTATTCATATTTAAGCATTCTTTTTCACCGCATATATTCTTTAGACCATTTGCAATAATAATACGACAACAACATTTGGAAGAGCCAGCTTATTCCTTATGTTATCTCTTGTTCTGATAATTTCTTATGTATTTCATTGTTTGTTTAACTTATGTATTTTTTTTGTTTTTGTTGATTTATTTTATTCTTTACTACAATTCAACTATTTTGACCCCAAAACAACCACCTAAACTTTAAACAAGACCCAATAACCAATGTTTGATCTATTTCTATGAAAAAATGACATTTCCATATGTTTTGTACACAAATCACAAAAATGAGCGATTTTCTGGCTGACATGCAAAGACAAAAGGTCATGTGACCTTGTAACTGTAGGTCCGATTTTCATTTTTTTTTTTTAAAGATGCACAAGACTCGAAAGAAAAAAAAGTCAGCGAGCGGCGGGGCGCCATCCATATGCGTTCCCGAACAATCGGAAAAATCGTGGAGGTGGGGGGGCATAATGCCCCACCCCCGGCCTTATTAGGGTTAACCCATCTCTTTTCTCCACTAGCACACTATTCCTTACTCTCATATTTTTCCAAAAATGACAAGCATGTTACATGTCTCACGTCATCATGTATTCTTCATGTATCCAAGAATCAATATCCGAAGCATTTTATCAGTAGAACCAAGAACCAAAGATTGATTATGAAACTGAATGTCTTTATTTTGGTACCCCGTACATAATTAATCGCGGAAAGCATCCAGCGTGAAAAGGCTGTTCCTGGTTTCCCAAAGCTGCTTACTGCCTGTATGTCGTGAGAACCCCATTACCTAAGATTTTTTTAAGCATCCGAATCAATATTCTTCATTTTTACACGAAGCATAAGGAAAATTCGTTTCTCTTAACGATGTTGAGACGCTCGAATCGAAAACTGTTTCTACTACCAAATTTCTTTGAAGAAGATAAACATATATCAAGTCAGTCTAGTTGTGTTAACTAGTAAATACTAGTTTGTAACCAAAGAACAGTGTATATTGTTTGCAATGCTAAAAATATTTAATGAAACAAATGACATTACCCTCTCTTTTATGATTGATGAGGATCAAGCTAATGAAGAAATCGTTTCAGACCAATGATTCTAATTTCTTTCATCAATCAATCTCGACTGCTCATGTGTGTCCATCCATATTTTGCTCATTTTTGAAGGATTTAAATCCATATTTTTACATATTTTAGATTTGATTTGAGTTAATTATAACAAAACGCTGGTTTATTTTTACCATAATCTAGACATGAGCCTCTGTGTAATTCATGTTCATCACATGCGTAATTTGAAGTCAATATCAGCATAAAATTGAAAGTAAATAGACCCCATTTCATAAGAGCGTCGTTAAAAAAAAAATGTCATCGAAAAAAACTAAAGTGTATTGACCCAGATATACCACATCGGTAAAATGATAAGATATAAAAATTACTGATTATCAAAGCCCTACTTTTCTCCTTTCTCTCTCTCACTCTCTCTCTCTCATCCTCTCTCTCTCTCTCTCTCTCTCTTGCCCCTTTCCCCTCCCGCCTCCTCCTCCCCTATCCTCTTTAATGCTGTTATCGATAATAGTGCACACAGTGAAGAAACAAAATTGTCTATTTTTTTCAAAAGACAATAATATACCTTTTAATGGACCTACACAAACTTACTGCCGAAGATAAATCTCCCAAATGAATGAGACAAACCTCACAATTCATCTCAATTCAGACGTAAATATATCAATTTGAGACTATACTTTAAATCTTCCATTTAGAAATATAGGTCATGCTCATATCAATCTTGTATTTTATAGCTCTGATGAGATCATTCGAGCAAGTCCACTGAGACAAGTTTAATCTCTTATTGTTAGTCGAAAAGACATGCTTAAATGCTGTATAAAGTCTCATATTATACGAGTTGATATCAATCCTGTTTATTGTTCCATTAACTTGTACTTCTCCTTTCATTTAAACCTTTAACAGATTATCTTTTTATGTGGCCTTGATTACAAAACCGCTTAAGGAATTAATTTTCAAGTTTATCATGATTTGTGCACATTCATTTTACAATGATATTCAGTAAATCTCTTCGAAGAAAGATAGTCTTGTTTCATTTGCCCTTCCCTTTCTCTTAAGATTTCTGGTTTGGTCTTTCCAAATTAATTCCCTTTGGTAACTTCTCCGAATGATCAGTTATAGATTAGGCTTGTCAGATGGAGTAATTAATTGCATTTAATTGACAAACGTCCAAGCCTTTTCTGTAAACTATGATTATCTTCTTTTTTATTTCCTACTGCATTGCATCTTATGTATTTCATTTTAGGGTCGCCTTGTTGTATATTTATGTCTCCGAGCCATCCCTTGTAATGTAAATGGTATATAAAAAAGGAATATAAAAAACAACTCTGCGAAAGTGTTATTTTAAGGAAGTCATTCAGGTAATGACGTAGGACGGAGGGAGAAATGATAGAGAAATATATGGAGAGAATGATAGAGGGGGAAATGTGAGGAGATAGATAAATAGATGAATAGAGAGAGAGAGAGAGAGAGAGAGAGAGAGAGAGAGAGAGAGAGAGAAAGAGAGAGGGAGAGACGTGTTTATTGCCCGTCATTCTAAAATCATTTGCATTTATAAAACATTGAGTTCTGATTGAAGAGAAACGTGCCGAATGATCTGTAAAAATGAGTGCGGTACCTGTTTTATTGGGATATTAATCATTACTTTCCATTTCGTGACATAATGAATATGATTTTCTTAGTTCCAATGATTTTAATATAAATTGATATTAAAAATAAACCTTGACATAATGTTCACCTGCGCATTCACATTTGTATTGTAAGCCAACATCTAGAACAGAATGTATGTACATGTATGTTATTTACGTTATTGGATTAAAATATATAATTCTAATTCATTGACTTTTATTAATACAAGACGATTCCTTAAAGCATATCTGCACTATTTTGGCGAGGAGGGATTAGATCTCCATGCCTGGTCACTGACAGGTGGTTATCTCATCAAATCAGTTGTCAATTAACATAAGAAAAAGGGGACCATGGGGGACCAACGGTCACCGCTTATGCATTATTTACTATCGAGGTCGCAAGTAGCTACACTCTCAAAACTGAAATGTTAAATCACCATTTAAAAGGGCCGAGGAGTGACCACTCTTTCAAAATGGTAGATTAACACTTTGAACATGCTGGATCCAACACTATAAAGGTTGAATCTAGCAGGTTAAAAGAAACAATCTGACATTTTGAAAGAGTGGTCACTCCTCGGCCCTTTTAAATTGACATTTAACATTTCAATTTTTAGAGTGTACAAGTAGGGCAGTCCCGCTTTAAGTCTCATTGTATCCGTATCTCATATATACCTGTTCGCTTCCATCATCTATTTCCCCTGTGTTTAAGAGATTAGGCATGAAGTCTTATCAATCATATTAAGCGATCCATCGGAAGCATAACGATGATAATTCACCACCAAGGATAGGCCAACATTTTGTTTTATCTCTGGAATGTAAATTAACGGAAGGAAATGGATAACGTAGAGTGAGAGAAAGGTTGACAGAAAGAATGGAAGAGAGATGAGCAAATGAAGGAACGAATGATAAAGAAGATATTATCTTTAAATGTGATTGCAATAAATAAAGACAAATTAAAGGAACGGTAAATGAGATTTAGATATAGGTCGATTGAAAACAGATACACAGCGAGATCGAAGAAGATATATTTGTCATATTCATATAAAATCGTTTCAGAGCTGAACATAAATGAACAAAGTGTATGGTTAATTAAAGTAAAAAACTTATAACATTGCCTTCATACTAGAACCCGTTTTATAATAAGTAATAATATATTTAAACTTCAATTTGTTAAGATATATGGTACTTGATCGGGAACACATGATTCTTGATTTTAAAGTATATTTTTTTTAAAAGGGGGAGACAGATATTTAGTATTCCAATTGTAATCAATACGGATGCAGAGAAATAGAAACTAGGGTGTGAATGTGATTACTAAAACGATATGCAAGTATGCTTTTTATATTATGTATGATTATCATTTTGTCATCCCCAGAATTTTTATCATATTTTGTATCCTATTTCTCTTCATTGTAATCTATGTCTGAGCCTTAATTTTACATGTGAGCGAAGACATATCCACTTTCAATTTACATTGGACAAATAAATACAACGAGCTGAATAATGCCAAATTTAAAAGAGGAATAGAAAAATAAGTCACTAAAATTGTATTGAGTTTATAGGGGGCGGTTGGGTACAAGGTTAGGGGTCCGAATCCCACCCCGGTGTCCGTACCTAGGCAGGCAAGGAATTTTAAGGAAAGATATCTGTCTTGACCAAAGCTAATTTTTATATGATTATTATGCTTACCGCTCGTACGTTTCTTCGGATGTTATGTGTTTTCAAGCACAGAATGATTTTTTTCCCCCGATGTAATGGTCGAAGCTTAAAGTCCCTCTAAAGAGTTGGGAGCCCAAAAATTTGACGGCGAAATTACACTTAAATTTTATCACGATGTGAAAGAGGATGTCATTTGAGACACATTTATGCAAGGATTTTCAAAAAAAATGTGTTTGAAGTCGAATATTGATGAAAGAATACAATATTTAGGTTTTCCGCTTACAACCCAAATCAGGTATTCTTTTTATCAGAGGTATTGTGGTCTAGTGGATAAGTCACCCGACTGCAGATCACAAGGTACGGGGTTCGATCGAGTCCCGCCGAGGCACTAAAATTGAAGACGTTAATCTACATTTGCCACTCTCCACCTAGGTGTTAAAGGTAGGCGTTACTACTGCAGCTAGAAGGGATTAGACCACACAGCGAGCCAACAAGGTCACTGTGACAGGTGGCTATCTCATTAACTCAGCTCTCATTTAACATAAGAAAAAGAGGATCATGGGGGACCAACAGGCACCGATTTGGGAAGTTTTCTATATAGAGGGAGCAAGTAGCTACAAGTAGGACAGTGTGCCTTTAAATGGGTACCCGGTAGGATGCGAAAGTTAATGTGGTTAGAAGAGCAATTAGTACATGCGCTTGTAAAAATGACGCCTAGCTGGAATACTCCCCAGGGAGCGGATAATGTACATACATTGTGTGCGGGTGAGCCTGAATCCGATGGCCGGGATAATGATATATCTGTATAAAAGCGCTTTTTAGAGACATCATTGATGTATTAAGCGCTATATAAAAAGCCGAATATTATCAATCTTTGTCTCCTAACACAGTTTTAGGGTGAAATCTTTGCACAAGTGTGTCTTAAATAACATCCTCTTTCACACTATGATAACATTTAAGTGAAATTTTGCCATCAAATGTTTGGAAAATGTGAGGCCCCAACACTTTAAAGGGGCTTTAACATTCGTTTCAAAATCCACAGCCATCTTTTCACTCCATTATTAGCACCAGAAAAGAATAACAAGAAAATGGCTCCGGAAAATTATTTTTAGAATGCTTTCTGATATTCAAAACAACTCATGTCTTCTGCATTGCATGCAACGCGACTAGAGCATTCATACATGTATACATCTCTGGTAATACAGGAATCAGATTTCATTTCTAGCGTCCATATGGCAAAAATGTTCTGCTTAATTTTGATGCAAGTGATATTTGATTGGAATGAGGTCCGCTACAAAGGAAGCATCTGATCAGGCATTCCTTTTTGTCGTGTTCATAATGCGAGAAGGACTGCACACATCACTCTTACAGACAGCGTGGGCGGATAGCTCACATTGCACATCGGAAATAGACTTGTTGCGTGTCCAGTGTAACTATCATGGCTGGCTGGTAACAAAAAAATAGATGATCGGTCAGTGAACCTTTCCATGTAAGAAATGAAAGAAAATAGATTATATTTCCCTGTTCTAACCTTTCTGCGGTTCCAAAAGGAATGAAAGTGCTAGAAGAGAGATTTAAAAGGGGGAAAATCGACAGAAGGGTTTTTTTTTGCGAGAAATGCAACACATTAACGGGCAAAAGAGATAGTTCAAAATTCTTTAGGTTTATATTTTGCTTTCAAGTGTACCGTATTTTCCGATTACATTGTACACGAAACGTAATAGGGACAAGTGGGCGAAATTGAAATTCGATGTATTGAAATAGAAATTCACCCCCAAATCAAGTTAATTTGGTTTGGAAGCAGAGCAGAGCAAAAAAGAAAAAAATTATAACAACATTTTAAAGAAATCAA